>NDFZ01000620.1:0-11402 GCA_002192655.3 Mamestra configurata | reverse complement strand
AAAGCCGAGAATAGAACTCATGGTAGTTTATGTCTATGGTAACTTTTATTTTCAATTTTTTTTAATTCAATTTTTATGTTTTTTTTTATTTTCCAGTCTTAGTTATTTCAGCATTAAATGTCTTTGCTAGACCTTACCTAAGGTATAAAATAGGTAACTCCAATATGAGTATCAATATCAACCAATCAACCGTCGTCAAGAACCAAGCTACATTTTTTTAGATATGGGATACTAGTATTTTTGCAATTCATTCATTGAAAGTAATTCATTTTTTTTTACACCACAGTACTTTTACATACCTAAACCTGCAAGAAACACCTTCACTTACAAATGCACTTGCAAAGCTGAACTTACTATCACTTTTTAGAATAAACGTTAATAAAAAATAACAAATAACTTTTCAGTTAATTTTGTTTTATCCGGTCCAAAAAATATTTTTTTTTAAATTTTACAAATATTAAACTGAATAAGTTTTTGTAAAAATATTAAAAAAATATATTTTTTTATTTATTTTGAAACTCAACAGCATTAACGTACATGAGTTATGAATGTTCACCTCCCCATCAATGAACAGCCAAATGCAGTTGCAACACAGTTACTGGCATCTTACAGCCTGCATACATTGAACATTGATAGCGAAATGATAACAATTATCTCTTAAGCCATAAGCCGAAAAGAAAAAAAGGAAAGAAATTATAAAATTGAAAAATAATGTGGAATTGTTGACACATTGTTTACATTAAATCAAAGTCAAAGTTACAAGTTGTATGTGATAATATGATACGACCAATTAAACAAACGGACGTCAAAGTCGGTTCAGCGATTTAGGTGTGAAAGTGCTAGAAACAAACAGAGTCACTTTCGTATTTTAATATTTGTTTGGATTTCTATAAATCAAAAATACTGCGAATATAATCCCTCCTAATCCTCTGTCGGCTAATCCCTTACCTTCTTTCAAATGATTTGCTACGGTAATACAATCCAATACAATCCTAATTACAGTTATTAGTAAATCTTTACTTAAACACCCATGTGATAGCTACGTGATTCCGCTAACATGCATTGTTCTGCATGTTAGCGGACTTTTAACCTACGACACCTTTAAATTCGGAGGACTTTAATTGTTTTGTTGCGCTTGTACTACTATGTACTTACGTGGGTGACGTATTCTCAAGTACAACTTGATAACAAATCATTATTATAATTAGCTGTGGCTTAAGTTGAACCAGATTAGTGGAGCAGTGAGACACAAACTTTATTAATTTCTATGACTGCTTGTTAATTTAGGTACTTACTACTGCTGTGCAGGGTTACTTTTTCAATTCTATTTTCTTTCATGCTATCAATATCGTTAATAATCCATATTTCACGAAAAAAAAGCAGTATATTAAGGGTTTCGTTGTCAACTAGGAACCCTTATAGTTTCGCCATGTCCGCCTGTCTGTCCGCGGTTTATCTCAAAGACGCTTCGCAGTAGAAAGTAGAAATTTGGTTTGGGTATGCATATAAATCACGCCGACAAAGTGGTAAAATAAAAACTTTGTTTTTTTTTTAAAGAGTATAATAACCTTAAAAAAACCCTTCATGAAAATAAATTGTCTATCCCATGGTGTAGGTGTCGTTGGATATGTCGTTTAAAAATGTTGAGTTTGCGCGAAAATCATTTTGCCATCAAAGGATCAGTTTGCGAAATATAAAGCTTTCAATTGCCAAATTTTGTTAGGGTCAAGTGTCCCCCCCCCCTGCTACCTAAACGGTTGTCTTTGGAAACGTGAAAAACTATCACAGCTAAGTAGGCTTTACAATTTAACGAGTAATATTCGACCAACTTTTATAATGTAAATTAAAAGTTTCGTCGTAACCCTATTGAAAAAGACTTAAAAACGTGTGTATTTGTATCTTTGAAATGTCATAGTAAAATTAGCTGTTTTTTGTCACGTCTGACGGGACGGGTAAGTACGGAATCCGTAACGAAAACTGCGCGTCGCCCGACACGCACTTTGTCGACCTTTTTTTAATCGTTTTTAAGAATTGTCATTACTAATCTCGTTAACGTTGTTACTAGTAAGTATCGAAAAAAGTGACTCTGATTACTTTACGTTTTATTTTTTAGAAACTTGGTAGAACATAAGTATGAGTCTACTTATTTTAATGATCTTGCTTTATATGTATTTTTAGAAGTTTGTTTCCTACCGTATTTTGTGATTATTGTTTTGTGCAGTTTCCATGATAATATTATTCAGTGTGATAAAAAAACCCTGTGGTTGCTGTATACTTATGGAGGAGTGTCTATGTATAATTATAAGCTTACCATTATAAAAAAAAACAATAAGGGCCAAATTATTAGACTTAAATAAAATATTACATTAAATATTAGATTGCTAAGAAGTTTGTCACATTGAACAACATAACAGCACAAGCGGTGTGTAAAAGTGTGCCAGAAATAATAAGTTGGTAATCTACCAGAATGCATAAATGATTTAAAATGTATGATAGTAACTGTGTTTTAACCATTATGCTAGATTTAAGTTATTGAATGTTTTTAAGTTTGACGAGGCTATGAAGAACATGAGCTAAGACGGTACGACAGTAATAATATAATGTCAATTCTAGGGTATGCTACAAAATCTTTTTGACACAGAAGTAAGCTTGTAACATTGCAGAACAGATACGACAAGTGTATCGATATGTTGACGTTGTGAACATACGCTTTTACTTTTGTTTTCTTTTAAAGGTTTCGTTTAAATTAATGTTACACACAATTTTGTTGTAGTTGTTAGTTTCGAGTGTTGTGAGTACAGTTTTAACAGTAATTTTGTTTGTGTAAAATTTTCTTCGTATAAATACTAGTTATCGTGTGATGAATCTGTCACGTGTTAAGTACTGGTGATGGTAATCCTTAACCAATAGGTGACCATAAATTACGTCGGTAAGTAGAGATTGTATTAATTTAGATTTTGAAAATAGCCTTGAGTTTAGCAATAGCTGTTTGGAAATCAGCCGTTTCATTGAATTCCCTCGTTAATGTCACAGTGATAATACTCCGGTCTTCTGACTTCTTACATTTTGTTTTTGCAATTAAAAACTTACATTTGCAATTGGAGAATTGACCATGACGTATATCGAGGGTATAGGAGAACATTTTTCAACTATAAAATTATGTCTACCCTTCAATCCTACTTTTCATTGAAATTACGATTCGGTAGACTCGGACTTGACCAGTGTGTTTAATCGTCATTACATACCGAGACTTATGAAGAGTATGTTTTTGTTTTTAAGGACTTACACCAATATGGACAGTTGATTAGTCGCCATAGGATAACTTCTTTCATTATTACATACACAGTTTTAATAACGTGCCTGTCGGGTAGCTGTGCCACAAAGATTAAATCCCCTTTAAATGCAAATTACACAACTGTCTAACGGGTGTTTAACGAAATATTTGCTTATTACAGTAATGAGGCAATACATAATTTTCTTTTGAGAGTCATTACAACATTAGTGCCCGTTGTTGTTGATTAGCCGACGATTATGAAAAGTATTTGTCACTCAGTTGTCATTTTCGTCGTAGTTCTCAAGATGTACAGGTTAATGATGATTTCTGAGTATTCTAAACCTACGTGAAGTATTTTGCTAATTGGAGGCCAGTAATACACAAGTTCGCTAAAATTATCTTTTTAAGCCGTTCTTAGTAATCATATTCATAACATTGTTTCTTTTTTTTTAGCCGTATTTTAGTTTGTGCCTAATGATTTTAATTTATTATGTTTTGATATTTCAGGAAAAAATATTTGGAGAATCAGACACCCTACCGCGTCAAGGCAGAACAGCTGGCAAGAACCGTATTCCTCTTTCACAGGTACGTATAAATATTAAAAACCTTATAATTTCCACTTTTGTATAATTTATTCATAACTCATTTTTTACGTTTGCTTATAGAAAGAGCGGCGCCCTGCAATGCCCGGTACGGAAGGCAGCGCCGCAATGAAACCGCCGAACTGACGTCACAATTAATTGAAGCTGCTAACTGTTATCCTAGCGTAAGTAACCTTATTCCACTCTTATTCAACCGGTCTATCTCCTTGTCATCAGACATATTGAAACGTATAATCAATCATGATAACGGTAACATATAATGGCACAGTATATGGCACAGCCAAAATCAATCCCGTCAATGAAGAGTTTGACTCGTTCGCTGATGGAAATACCGTCCATAGTTCCGCCCTCTTAAGTACCACCGATCTGTCAAGAAGTTCCGGAGTTGGAGTTAGCTGATCCAGAAAATGTGGAGCTTTCCTGCGACCACAGCAAAACGATGACAAAGAATTGTTATTGGATATTTTTAGTGAGTATTTCGTTAAATTCTGTCTATATTTCCCCACTGTTGGGTGAGGGTCTCCCCTAAAGCTTCTTCTTCCCATAAACACTTCTCTATGAATGGATAACTCCCACTTCAATCTGAGTGAGTAGGTATTTTATAATTAGTTTGTACATCATACCATCGTCCTGATGGATGGATTGTGTTCGAAGTGATATGAAAGAAAAGGGAGTGTGTGATAGCGTGACGGCTGACAAGACAGCATGGAAGAAAAAAACGTATTGCGCCGACCCCAAGTAACATGGGATAAGGGCAGGAAGATGATGATGACATCATACCATCGTCCTCTTTCTCTTTTGATTTCCGTGTAGAAAAGAAGTATGTTGACAATACCTAAATTAAACTTTTCATTTTCAGCGTATTCTGAAAAAAGGTTGCTGTCTGACTTGATTGGCGGAGATTTCTTGCAAACAAGCAAGGAAATATAACAGTGATAATATGTTAACTGAGTGTTGATGAAGACCTACATACACGTGAGATAAAATGAATTAATGTTAGTAAAGGAAATTCATTGTTTACCACTTCTGACTCCAATTTTCAGTATTTGTCATGTGTGTTTAAGTATGCCTTAGACCAAGACACTTTCAAACAATCACATAGTAATAATAATATATTGTCGTTTTATGAGGTGCAAGATAAAATATTATGAGATTTGTTTTCTTAAAACTTGCATTTTAAGAAAACAATAATGTACTATCTAAAATCAATATCACGATGATTGAAATCAATTAATTTACTCTCACAATCGATTCTCAATTTGTTTCAATTTTCCAGTCAATTTCTTGATCAATTAACTTGCTTGAATTTTCAAAGTCAAAGTCAATTCATTTATTTCAACTAGACCGTTAAAAGTCTTCACTTTTGAACGTCAAATTTACAGTTTAAAATTAAAACTTAAGTGACTCTACTTGTCCATTCGCAAAAAGTAGATTCTTATGAGGAAGAACGGACAAGAAACTCCATAGTTATTCTTTTCAAATATAGGTTTTACAATATTTTGTATACATAGGTACATTGATCAATTGATTATATTATGTGAGCACAATGCATCCAAAATTACACTAAATACAGCACACACTTATATACTAATAGGTACAACAAAGCAATTCCAGCAGAGATAAAATTAAGTTTGCTAGTAAGGGACACGGTACTCACATATTTACAATGAAATTAAAAATAATGGATCATTGTGTGAGTTAAATTACAAATTAAAAACCTGAAAGCACACCAGTAAATAAAAAAAGGTTGACTTTTTCTACTACACCCTCGATTGTCCTATGGAGCAGGACCAGCATGTTTCCAAGCATTCTTATCTTTAATATAATCATCTAGTTTGTAATATGCTTGTTTACAAAGTGTGGTTTTAATGTAAGTTTTAAATTTTGTTTCATTTAGTTCTAATATGTCACAAGGTATTTTGTTGTAACATTTTATAAATTTTGCATAATAAATGTATATCCAATTCAATAAAAATAATTATTCTATATTATCAGATTAATTCTTTATGTAGTACTTAATTTTTGTAACTATTGATTTCAATTAATAAGCAGTAACTCGTAACATTTATTTTCTTTTTACCAATTAACATTTTGACCTTACTTACTTCTTCCTAACTAACCGGTCAGGGCAAAGGAAAATCTGACTTGCCTACCTAACTGACCGGTCTGGCCAAAGGAGAATCTGACTTGCCTACATAGAAAACCGACACATCACTATAAACACACACATCTCCACAACCGTGATATAATAATGAAAACGAAAAAGGCTGAAAAAGCCGATTACAGTAATGACCTCTCGAAATTATAAGTTTGGAAAATAAAGCTTTTTTTATCGTAAATCATTACTATTCGATACCAATCACTCTGGGAAATTTCGCTTACTAATTTGATTACAATCCTGTATTTCGATCGGCAACTGCAACATTATTTTCTACAGGGTAATGTTACTTATTGCATATGTGTTGGAGTTGTATTAAAGTCCAAATTTTCCTCTACACCTTTAATTAACTTAGGTATTTATATGTACTTAGAACAGAATATTGAACATCCACAGAAATTCTGCTTGCTAACTAGACACACAATAGAATTTAAAGATAAAAGGATTACCTCAGTACCTACCCTCTTTACATTTTTACAACCCACACGGGTGTTAAAAGATTTATTTTTATAAAACAGTTCACGGTGCTTATTATTTGACCTTGTACTGTGAAACGATCGTAAAAATAACGAAAACAATAGGAGCAGTTCCAGGAATACGATTTAAATTTTTGCGATAAAGCTTTTTGGTTAAGCTGAAACAGTTCAAAGTAGATTAGTTCCAATCCTACATGATAGGTGTCCCATTGTTTTCCAGGGTGTTAATGCCTTTGACGCGTTCAAATCGAGACACCCGTTGCAGAGCAGTAGGGACTCATGCCTACCAAAACAATCAAAAGTAGTCAGTTTTACCATCGAACTGAGCCTTGTTTGACACTGACTCGAGTCTTATCCTTGTTGCCTGGTTTTGGTGGGCACGGAAGTATGTTTTTTGTAGCCTTATTACTGTAAAAGCGGGGTTTCGCAACCTGTGCCTTGTATCCAATGATAAAGAAAATACACATATATGACATAAATCTAGCTTTAGAAACGGATAGGCATACATGCAGGTAGGTAGGCAAAATGCCGCTCATTAAAACATTTTCAAACACTCGATGCAAGAGCCCAATTAAAAATTAAATATTATCTTAGGACATAACAAAAAGATCTAAGGCTTCATTAGGTTAGTAAATCAACGAAGTATCGAAAATAGCTGACTGAGCAAACAAAGCAGCAAAACTGGCGATAATATAACAAGATAGCGGGAAAACGTCCGATGTCCACACAGTGAACAAAACCATAGAGTGTGTGCGAAGGCGCGTTGACGCCGGCCATTGCTACAGAAGTCAATATTCATACCGTCGCGCGGAAGAAAAGCGTTGATTACGCATAATATGCTAGTATGTGAGTGTGTTTGGTGAGCCAGCTAATACCATCTGGTTTAGTTCCCACTAACGTGCAGCCAGTTCTACTACAGCTCAGCTGGGAGGTATTTCTATTGTAACTGTCCAGTGTACAGCCGGTCTATTCTGTCAACATCTCATCTAATTTGATTTTCTTGTCTCGATGCCTATTTGATTTTTTTGCCAGTGACATCTGTTTTCAATAAATCCGTGATTTCTAAAGCTAATTCTACTATTTTGTCAGCTACGTTCGCATTCGCATCTTAGTCGCAATCTGTCAAAAAAACCTTAATTTCCATAAATTTTTGACAGATTGCGACTAACATGCGAATGGAAACGTTGCTTAGAAACTAATAGAATTGGCACTCTGAACAATTCTTTTTTTTAAGAAAACAAAATATAATTAGCAATTTAAATAATGTTGTCTGTTTGTGAGCAGGACGTTACAGATCTTGTTCTGTGCCCACTGTTCAACATTTTGCCAAGACAAGTAGCTTTTTTTTTAAAATATGAGTCCTTTAAGTAAAGTACTGAAAAGAGACAAGCAATCCTACAACTTTACTAAATAAATCGAAACATCCAGTTTCCCAAAACAACAACGACACTCCAGAAAAATATCTCATTTATAACATTAAAACAAACGCAACGGGCGGCTATTGCGGAAATGGGTATGAAATTAAACTCAAACGATAGTTTGAGTTTAATTACGAGCAAAACATAAACTAACAATCCCAAATCGAATTGGATAAAATGTTCAGCGCTTACGAAAAAATTAAAAAATAATAATGATGAAGAAGCGATATCGGGATATTTGAAGATGAATTTGACGTATTCGAATGCTACCCCATTTTGAACACAAACGAAGATTTTACTTTGTTAATAAATCTTGTTAGGTATTAAAAATGACTCTCCCAAACTAAATGATAATATTGAAACGCGAGGATCGCTCAGAAAACTGACTGAAAAGGGGAAAGAAGAGAAACCAAATAATAAATTAACGGTACACCAAGCGACTGCGAGGTTCGCGTAGTACGTCACCGAAGCCTCTCGTAGCGGCTCGTAACAAAGCGCTAGTCAACTGGTTTATTTTACACGAATATTTAAAAATCTTCATTTTTTTGTTTTATTTCTCTGATGTGTCAGCGTTTTTACTACAATCAGGTTCAACATTTACTACTGCTGAATACAAATACGCTGAACTATAAACTACGAATGCTATACCCATTTAAGTATTAGCTAGTTCAAATATTACATTTCTCAAAGCCACTTAAAGAAATGTAAAAAATCTTCTTCTTTAAAGGAAACGCAGGTAAAAACTTCCAATAACATGCATTGTTCTATTGACGAAGCTGTCGAACGGATGTTAACCTGAATATTTGCTAATTTCTGTAACTGGGGTAATAAACAGCTTTCTTTTGAATTTTTATGGGATTAGCCGACAGAGGATTAAGAGAAATTATTATGTGGTTGTCGTCAGAGGACTTAAAGTTGTTCGAGTATATTAAGGCTAAAACATGATTTTTGTATATTCTAGATGTATAGAGAAATATTTTGTATGTTGGACGCCAAAATAGAGTTTCAAGCCCACATCTATCGTAGCTAAGCTCTACAACCATACATATGTAGCGCACTCGGCTCGTTTATGTTTAAGCAGATATACTTCTTACTAGATTCAGCCCGCGGATTACCGCGCGTGAATGTTGATAATTATCCAAAGGCTCTGAGATAGGTAGGCACTTCTGAGATAAAAAGTATGACCTTATGCTGGAAATGGTCTACCCATGTGCCATATTTCATCTTAAATCGCTTCGCCGTTAAGACGTCAAAAGGTGTGAAGGACGTGAAAACTTTAGCACTTTGAGAATGTACAAAAACCCTGTTGTTTCTTGGAGGAGCATTTTCAGAATCGATATCCGATGATAACTACATGTACCACCTTTAAAGTAAAACCGTTACTAAACGAAATTATGTAATTTTATAGGGGAACCAATATTAGAAAATAGTCACTGTTTTTAGATAGATGGCATTGATACCTCAATTCATGAAAATGTTCGTTTAGTTTAAAGGTGCGGTTTTACTTTAAAGGTGCGATGTGTTGTATGAAAATTCCTCAACTAGAAAAAAATACAACCTTAATATTAAGTTAAAAATATTTAGCAAGTTAAACTTATGTTTAACCGCTGCACCGCCGTCTGTGTCGCCGCCGCACGCACTACTGCGCTAGGTCTTGAAATACTGACGTTAAACTATGTTTTGAAGTGAAAACTTCTTTTAGCACGGTACGCATATTTTTTAGATGAGATAACATCTCTGGACTCGCGACACCGTTACGAGACGCAGACGTTAAAAATCTACCATTCATTGAATTTTGGAATAGAGAATTCGATTTTACTATGTCCAATCGACGCAATATTAGCTCAACGAGATATAAAAGTACAATTGATGCGGTATTCACGAGATATTTAAATAACTTCGAATCAAAACTGTTTATTTCCTNGCACCTTTAAAGTAAAACCGTTACTAAATGAAATTATGTAATTTTATAGGGGAACCAATATTAGAAAATAGTCACTGTTTTTAGATAGATGGCATTGATACCTCAATTCATGAAAATTTTCGTTTAGTAACGGTTTTACTTTAAAGGTGCGATGTGTTGTATGAAAATTCCTCAACTAGAAAAAAATTCAACCTTAATATTAAGTTAAATATATTTAGCAAGTTAAACTTAAGTTTAACCTCTGCACCGCCGTCTGTGTCGCCGCCGCACGCACTACTGCGCTAGGTCTTGAAATACTGACGTTAAACTATGTTTTGAAGTGAAAACTTCTTTTAGCACGGTACGCATATTTTTTTAGATGAGATAAAATCTCGGGACTCGCGACACCGTTACGAGACGCAGACGATAAAAATCTACCATTCATTGAATTTTGGAATAGAGAATTCGATTTTACTATGTCCATTGTCCAATCGACGCAATATTAGCTCAACGAGATATAAAAGTACAATTGATGCGGTATTCACGAGATATTTAAATAACTTCGAATCAAAACTGTTTACTTCCTATTTTAGTTACCATGAACCTATAGTTTCTATTTTAGATTGTAATAATTTTTATGATAATGATGATGATACAAGAGTTGTCGAAATTGTTAACGATGATTCATAAAAGAATATGAAATGTATTTTAAAGTTTCTAATAATTAATAAAATACAATTAATAAATAAAACGCAATTCATAAACCAATAACCCAATAAACACCCATCTAAAAATGTCTAACGCGCCAAAATAAGTTTTCACTTCTGTCGGCACTCCCGGAGTGCAACCCGTAATTTTTTTTTTTTCAATGTCCTGAATTTCTACGCAATCTGAATGCGTCCAATATTCTGACGAATAAGTTTTTTTTTGAAAGTTTAACTACATGGAGCTTACCATTAAGTGAGCTTATAAGAATACATACCCACTCTCAGAAACCACAAGTTTTTTTTATGTTTGAATAAAATTAGCATGGATATTGCACAGAACAGTAATAACACAATACTGCAGGGGACAAATTAAAAAATATAAATGCAAATATACTTCTTTGACACTACGCAAATTAAACGTCTAGCAAGATCATTAAAAATCAAGAGATCAAATGAATAAAGAAAGAAAAAACCCATAAAACTTTTTTAAACGTTTTTTACGAAATTCGGTGTTCAATTACGAAGAAACAACCAGAAACACAAACTTCCGAAATTTAACTTAAGTTCTACTTTTAGTGTTTTTTATTTGGAAGTCGGTTGTAGTTTTTTGTAAAAAGTGTTTTTATTTTTCACCATTTAGTGTTGATAGGTACCCCATGACTAAATTGACATTATTCCCATAATGATTGGTTACGCTATCTGCCGTTAAGGAGTTATTTTTTGTGCCTTCGCAATCCAAGTCCAGACCAGCTCATAGTTAAATAAATTTCTACGTTGCCTTGAGATTGACCTAAACCCGACAATATCTAACTTAACTAGATTTTCAGTTGATGAGTCCAATGCAATCCAATGCAAATTCAAGAA
>NDFZ01000619.1:0-11402 GCA_002192655.3 Mamestra configurata | reverse complement strand
AAAAGTTTCCGACTGCTGTTGAATGCGACTGCAATTTGTCGTACGTTTATTTAAACTATGAAGGTACAACTTTTTGGAATGAAGTTTCTAATCGCTTATCTTCGCACGTTGTTGAATGAGAGCTAGGTCGAAAAATGTGGAGAATTTGACCATTACGACACTTTTGAACTTCATAAGAAGTAGGTACTAAATTTGCATATCAAGACAGTATTTTGCTTACAACGCATTGTATACAAATTCTGGACGTTACAATTACCTTACAAAAAGTACTAAGCTAGCATACATTTAAGATAGTTTGCAATACTATAGTATTTAATACATCTACCACTTTATTGAGCGTTTTCATTTTTTAACTTGGCCACATTTAGCTGTTATTGGTTGTGGTCGGTTTGAATAGGTCCTAACTTATTTTCATTCATCCTTTTTAGAAAGGTTGAGTTCAAACCCCACTCGAGTGGGAAACTGAGTTAATTAGATCCTTTTCTTCACCTCATTCAAATTGAATTTTGTGGGTTTTTGAAGGGAAACGTATGTTGGTGTGTGCCGTGCCTAATGGTTAGTAAAAATATTTGGTTGGGGTTTTACGTCGAGTATTCGGCATTCAACTGGCCAAGTTTTTTTTTATTGTTTTTTTTACGTTAATAACGTATTACGTTTTGCCAGCAGCTCCGCGAGAAAGTCGAAAGTTATACCATAGCAATTAAGGTAGTACGGAGACAAAGGCCAACAACTACGTCTTGATCCTGGCTACGGTCTCCGGTATTCCAAATCCGTTCAGCCGTCAAAGCATGGCTGATTAATATTTAAAATCTAAATGGACAAACTTTCTCATTTGTTATAAAAGCAGGATAATCGGAAGAAAAGCAGGAACGAAGGCAAGCAAATTAAGACATTTTGTCCCTCTGATTATCATCATGGATGTTCATAATGAAGAAAGAAAAGAAAAGAAAATTGTGTTTATTGGCATTATAAAAAGCAGAAACACCTTAAAATTAAACAAAATAAATAATGAAAACCAACAATGCCAAATCAACACAAGGTATACCACCTGACGCTGATTTTCAGCATAGACACACATAAATCACAATGACTGGCCTGTTGGTCGAGTGGTTAGTGACCCTGACTGCTTAACCGGAGGTCGTGGGTTCGATTCCCACCCAGGACAAATCTTTGTGTGATGAGCATGATCATTTGTTCTGTGTCTGGGTGTAATTTGTGTATAATATGTATGTATTTAGAAATATATAAGTATGTTTATCAGTTGTCTGGTTGCCATAGTACAGGCTCTGCCTAGTTTGGGATCGGATGACCGTGTGTGAGGTGTCCCAGGATATATTATATTATTATAATAATCTACTTCAAAGGCATCAATTAAATAAGTAACTTCCAAGTTTTAAAACACAGAGCCAATAATGATTCACTGGGCATAATGTTCCCCCTTCGACTAAACTCCACAACAGATGATAAGCTTTGTATTTTCCCTGAAAATGGAACACATTATTATTTTACCGAGTGGACTGAGTGCTAGTCTCGTTTCTTCAAAGATTCACTCTTATATTTTTTAAAGAACTCAACCGACCTTAACTCAAACACACAAAGAAAACTGGAACACAAAGGGCCAAGAATGATCGAAATTTAACCTGGAAACATACGCACAATTATGTTATACTTAACCTAACAAATACCTTTCGTTTACGTACGTATACCGTACAATGGGTAGTCTAACCGTTGTTCAAGCCCGGAGCAAGCACAATAGATTGTGAACGGAGCTGCGCACGGAAGCAGCGTGTATCAATAATGTATAAGAGTAATTTACATTTAATATACAGGTTTAAAATCTACTGAGAGGCAGGTTGGTACATAGCTTTGTGTAGAATCGAACGTGCTGCGAATTAATTTATGGAAGGACTTGGATTTTTCTAGCTGTTAGAGCGTTGAAAAGCTTTGGAACAGTTGCTTTTAAGAAACTGAAATAACAAAATGTAGCATCTTCTGAACTTTTGTTGATTCTGTACAAGTGTACACCTGATATCAAACGCTAACGATAGAGGTTTTGAAATGCCAAAAAGGAAGGGATGAAACATTAAGGTAGCGCATGTCTAATATATTGGGTTTTTTAGGGTTACGAACGTCCTTATAATAAAACGGAACCCTTATATGATCAATGTTGTGTCTGTTCATCTGTCACAGAACATTTTCTAGAAAATTCATTGGACGGAATCAGTTAAAAATTGGTAGGTACACATATGCACTTGTGTTTGACAAAATTTGGAGCATTAAATCACTATTAGGGAACAAATACAACCTGTATCGTGATTTTTATTTGCGGTTTCTTAGTTGGTCCAATAGTAAAAGTTGTTCATAATGATGAGTACAATGACCTATTTTAAGGTATTTCGTTTATTCTGTGACACGTTGTATAAAAAATAGTTTTACAAACGGTGCTGCAATTAATATAAGCTCTTACTGTGAGGGTTTCAAATATGCTTTAATTGTTTACCAACGTAATCGCCGATGAAATGCTACTTTCAGAAATGTTTCTTTTAGTTTTTAGAAAAGTTTTACTACAACAAAGGAATAGCAGTAGCTAGAACAGCGAATCCATAATTTTATAGATAGAATTGACATAATAATATATTTTCAAAAATTTCGCATACAATTTCACCGATAACAAAGCTGGGTTAATTTATTTAACGCCATTACCGAATTTAATGATGATATACGCAATTTTACCACAAAAATATGAGTTGCGCGAATGTAATCAGTTAATCTTATAATCGAAATTTAAAATAATATAATCGTTGCAGCGCGCGGTTTATACTAATGTGGTTTTATTTTTTTAGCTACTAGTTCTTGCCAGCGGCTTTGCTCGCGTGATAGTTGGAAATTATACCAAGGGAGTATACCACTGGGATGAAAAGTATTCTATGTCCGATTCCGGGACATGGATTACTCGATCGCAGTTTCATCCAAATCCATTCAGCCGTTGAAACGTGAAAGATAAAAGACAGACAGAGTATTATCTTTTTACTTTCACATTAAATTTATAATAGCTTAGCTTTCGCCCGCGACTTCGTATGCGCATATCCCATTTTCCCGGTTCCCGTAGGAATTTTGGGACGAATTATACACCTTTCACATGAATAACCCCATCCATTGGAGAAAACCGCATGAAAATCCGTTCAGTACTTTTTGAGTTTATCGCGAACAGACAGACAAACAGACAGACAGACAGACGCGGCGAGGGACTGTGTTTTATAATATCTAGTGATCGTGATTTTAAGTATGGATTAGTATTACATTTAACTAACTGCCAAATCTTACATGGAGTTGAAATGCATATCTTTTAAATGTAGTTTGATGATATTCCAATGCTGAGTGATAGATTTTTCAAGATTATTTTGAAACATTCGAATTTTCTGAGACCCATCCAAATAATAACTACTTTGTTGTCTCGTTTGTCCCAGAATTATGCATTATACAAATAAAGTCTACTGAAACTGTGTTATTTTTTTCGGAATAGAAACTAGGTACTTAAGAATTCCATGCCACTCAGCAATACTGTAGTTTTATTTCAGTTTCAGAATAAAACTTACTAACAAAGAATCAATTTCAACTCTGTTTATTTTAATATTAGCTGCCGCCCGCGGCTCTGTCTCAATGTCGAAAATTATCCCAAGGGAACATACTCCTGGGATAAAAATTCTATATGTTATTCCAGACTATAATCTACGTCTGTACCAAATTTAATAAGGATCCGTTCAGCCGTTCTGACGTGATTGAGTAACAAACATACATCCATCCAAACTTTCGCATTTATAATATTAGTATAGATTAAGTTTAAATAAATTTCAACCATAATGAGCTGAACCTAGATACCCATTTACAACGTTATCACTGAAACCCAACATATACTTCATCAAACTAACATACATACATGCCCAGCGCTAGTACCTACCTATCAACGATGCCTGATATTGTAAGATAAGGCGCACAGACTTCGACAACAGCTTAGCGTGTTCTCAGAAGTGTTCAGATAAATTGATTTAGCGGTAACAATTTATTGCTCGTGTGTTGAAGAAGAATTTACTCCTAGGGAATTGGAACTACTAGCGTTATTTTCGAAGTTATTAACTAGTTTTCTAATCTGTTGGTCCCAATGGTTGGGTAAAAATTGCTTAATAATTCAGTATCTACTCACGATTACTCAAACTAAAAGCATTTGTGTCTGCCAAATTATTATTTACAGGCACTTTTAAATTGCCAAAGAATCGGGTGGTCAAAAAAAACTTTTTTACATAAAAATACAACTGACTTCCAAATAAAAAACACACAAACACAGAAGTATAAAATAACTTTAAATTTCGGAAGTTTTTGGTTGTTTTTTCGTTTTTAGTTCCGTTGCCTATCTCCGAAGTTCTTCATCAAATCTTCACCGAATTGAAATGGTACCAGTTTAGAAAAATATTCTTCCAAACAAAATAATTATCCAAATTGGTTGACAATTGGTGAAAATATCGCTGAATAAATATTTTCCTGGGATCCCAGCATCAGATCCTGACTTATACCTTCCATCATCAGCTCAGCAAGATGAGATGTTGATTACCAGGCACAATTATCTGAATTGCGTTACAAAGAATATGAAAAACATTGTATGTGCCTTTAAAATTTGAGGGTTGTCCTCGATTTCTCTGGGATCCTATCATCAAATTCTGACTTGGTGCCAATGGGACCACCTCAGAAGTACCTATAGGCTTTCGAATAAAAAAGATCATCAAAACCCATTCATAATTGACGAAATGATCGCATAACAAACATCCAAAAAAAAGGAACATACAGTTGATTTGAGAACTTCCTCCTGAAGTCGGTTAAAAAGATAGAATCAAAAAGAGAGATCAAAGAGAGGAAAACAAATGTTTGGTGAAGACATTATAAACCATGGCTGAAAGTATCCAACTGTTTTTTGATTTCAGTAGCGGTGCCATCAGTAAGATATACTCGGTTGGGGCCATAATAATAATAATAAATTATTTATTGAGAGCAACGATGACTCATACAGTGTTAGTAACAACAATAAATAAACTTATAACTATGTCAGTGATACAATTACAACAAAAATTACATAAACACACAACGAATAATTTAAATCATTACTTCAGAATTCAAGCTGAGGTACTGGAGCAACGATTGACAATACGGCAGTCTAGCCTGTCAGCAATCATGCCCAGAATTCTGTTGGAACTGGCTCGCACCCTGCGCACCAAGGCCGCACATCTTTTACGCATTAATGCATGAAAGCAATCAATACGCATTTCCGCAAACATCCCTGATACGCTGCAGATGCGAGGCAGCCCCATCAACACCCTTAATGCATTATTATACTGTACGCGAAGGGCACTGTACGATCTTTGCGTAAAACGTACCCACAGGCTACAGGTGTAGAATGAGGAACAGAAGGTTATAAAAAGTGTTTTTTTAACCTCCGTAGAAGCACGCTAAAACCTGCGGGCAATCGTTTTCGCTTTGACCGACAGCGCCCTCCGCACTTTCTCAACATCGTCATCGTCCTTAAGGCTAGCGGGCAAGATATGCCCAAGGTACTTGAATGAGTGCACTCTCGATAACGGTACACCATTCCTCCTTATTGGAGGTATAGCCGGTAGCCGGTTGGCTATAACGCAGTCGGTTATAGTCTTTGAGTCTAGATTGACATCTAGTAGCCTGTGACGGCGCCAAATGTGCGCAGTGATTCGTAATAGCCCCGTGCAATATGGCGGACGTGGTCATTGTTATTTTTGGATATAAATCCCTATCAATCACCGACATGTGTATCTGGGGCATATATCATAAACCTTTTAATTTATTTATTTATTAGGCTCACCAACAATTGTTATCACCAAAAATAGTACAACATACTTAGAATATAATAAAATAAAATATGACTAATTTAAAATATTACCCTTTTACTTTTTTTTATTAAAATCGGATTCACTATTTTACGCAAAAGAGTGGCGAATATATTTTCAAACTTTTGATCTAGGAATTTTTAAACGTAAACGATATTTAGTTCATCTTTTCAAGACATACTAACAAGCCAAATAGACTAGCTATTTGGCTTGTTAAAATGTCCGACGTCTAATAAGAAATAATGTCGTGGACACAAAGCGGACAATGAGCCACTTTATATATTTTCTTTTTAAACCACTAACAGAGACACAAAAATGTTGCGACATTTTAAACTTTTGTTAAAGCTGAAAGCATTATTCTTATTCATTGTGTAATTTAATTCTTTTAAATAAAAATGGCAACGTTAATTTTTTTTAAGTCTGTAGGTATTAGAAAAGTTTGTCACGATATTTTATTTAGCTTTACATACATGGCAACTCCAGAAACAAAACACAAAAATTGTTATTAGAATTGGGTTTAAACTGCTTAATTATTTTTTTTTAGGATGGGATATCATTAAATGACTTCTTCCTTCTAGGTGGAGCGGAAGGGCGTGTCAGACTCTTACTGACTAAAACCCAGCCGTGTTAAGGAACACGGATGGGTTCTACCAAGGCCCTGGAACGCTAAGGGCTTTAGAAGGCTAAAGCCCTTTGCGTTCCAGGGTCGCGGTGACTCTTTCGAACAAATTTTGCAACAAGCTGCTCACATTGGACAGCTCTTTCCCTCCACCTCTCCTCCACCAGTAGGAACGTCAAAGTCAGATTTTGCTATGCGTGTTTAGTCTAAAACAGATTTGTGAAAAGCTAGCCAAGTGCGGGTTGTATATGCACACGAAGGGTTTCTTGCGTGTTTTTTTTTTGTTATAATGGCATTAGAAATACACACTCCATGAAAATTTCACTGTCTACCCACACATCTCCTAAATCGTCAGACAGACGGACGGAAATCTATCGCTTTATTTTATTGGAGGAACACAGGTGGGTTTTAAGGCCGGTCTCAATAACGTATCTACCTTTGCCCAACTATCAAATTAGCTACCAACAGTAGCTGAAACGTCATGTTTGCCTTTCTAATATGACGTTTCAGCTACTGTTGCTAGCTAATTTGACAGTTGGTTAATGGTAGATACGTTATTGAAACCGGCCGTTAGTCTGTAAGAGTCTGACACTCGCTTCCACTCCGCCCAGAGCAGAAGGAGCCCTTGATGATTTCCCATCTAAAAAAGATGTTAGAATTTTACAGTCAAATAAAAAGATAATTTATAAAAAATCAATAAACCCGTCTAGAATAATAAAACCTATCTATATTTACATAACAAAAGCATTAAAAAAGCGTGGGTAGAACATTTCTTGACATACG
Source organism: Mamestra configurata (assembly GCA_002192655.3). NCBI lineage: Eukaryota > Metazoa > Arthropoda > Insecta > Lepidoptera > Noctuidae > Mamestra > Mamestra configurata. The sequence continues at coordinate 4,094 of NDFZ01000619.1, read as the reverse complement.
CCTACACGAAGTAACCCCGTCCCTTAGGACTTGTTGGAAAGTATTCTTCAATAAAGAATGGAAAGATGAAGCCATTTTATAATAAAACTTTAGTGTTTTAATATGCCAAACATATCACGAGTTTTTCTTTGTTTTTATTAAGATGGAAACGGGGTATTCCTAGAAAAGACTACCTACGCAGACCAATTTAAAGAGTTTGGAAAAATGTGAAACATAATGAAAAGTTATGAAATAAAAAATATTCCCATCTCTTTACTTCAACCCCGACTAAAAGAGACTGAAGTTACACAACCATTGATAGAAATAAAAAGGATTTCTAATTTTAAACCAAACACACATACGAACTAAATAACGCTTGTAAAAAGGTGCGGCGGTAGTCATTAATTACCTAAAAACTAAAATGTAAACAACGGTATATTGGTAACTAATTATACTTACATTCTCGTACTAATTAGTTAAAATATGTGGGCGAGCTAATAACAAACGAATGATTATCACCAATACGACTAATTGAGTTACAGCTTTTGTTTGTCGAACCAGCTAATTAGGAGTTATAACAATTAGAATTATATTGCGGACCTTTATGAAAAAAATATTTTTTCAATTTATAAGCTGCTTTCAAAGCTACCAAAACATATGAGCCGTGACTTTATTGGCCAATTTCTAAACGAACGTTATAAAGAAGTGACTCAAACGGTTAGATAGTCAACCCGTAGGAAAACACTAGTATTACTAAAATAATTGTTTTTCTGAATATTAGAACCAAAATGGCCGTGCCTACCGACATAATATACCAGATAGACCACAAGGGTGAGGTTGCAAGAAAAAACGAATACCTAATTAATAAACCATGTTATTCTGAGTAAGTATTGGAAACATTATGACCAAGCCAACAAAAGCGAAATTTTAACCAGTGCAAAATAATTTCAACAGACTACCCGAGTTTCTTCAAAAGGGTTGGAGAAAGTACATTGAAAGGATAATCTTGTTGGCGAGGCGAGCAAATCATGCTATAGAATCTTTATATCTGTAGTTTGTTTTTCGTTCTCCTCTTTCTTAAGACGATGAAAACTGCTTATCATATTAAAAAGAGGTTTTAACACCTTTTTTATTAGGTTTGTAATAAAATTGTAAATAAAGTATCTTATCGTTACTGACAGACACTTGGTAAACGAGAGCTAGCCCGAAAAAAGTATTAATCATGACATTTATTGGAACTACTTTTTTAATTACTCCTTCACGTGGTTTAGAGACAGGCGCTATGTGCAGGTTCTGTTTTCCTTGTCATTTTGTTTGTTGTCTATTTTATGTGCTACTTACTAGTCTGCCCGGACATTGGGTCTCCGAAATAAAAAAAATATAGAATTCGTCTGCAGCTCCTCGTTTCCACCCGGTAGGTCTTATTGTAAATTATTCAGAGGCCCACTCAAACACAAAAAAAAAACATCAAAATCGGTCTAGCCGCTTAGGAGGAGCTCATACAGAAAGATAGATGGGTCACGAAAGGAATTTAGTTTGCTTAGTATCCTGTTTTATTTTTAAAATCAGGACTACCTACATTATCTAAATTCTATATACAAAAACTTTTTATCTAATATGGCTCCAAGTCAAATAGAAAATCAAGTGACAAAAAAATAAAAACACTTTCTCTTTGACCTCGCTCCCCTTTCCAGATAAATCTTTTATCTCAGTAAGTGCTAACGCTCACAAAAAGTACCAAATTGACCTTTAGACTCCTCATTCACCTGTGATCCAACACAAATCACCTCATTCAAGTACAACCGAGTCTATTGTCAGTCATTTGTGAGACGATCTCGGGTTAACAACGAATGTCCGTGTGTCCGCCTTTTATTCAATTTAGTACACGGAACGTAATGATACGGGGGGACAAAGAACCGTTCTTTGTGAACTGATAAAAGGAACTGTGATATGTGTTTTGAACATCATTATTGCGTTCTGGCTATGTGGCGTGATTGGGCACATTTTTCCAGATATTTATTCGGTTACGTCATTTGGCAAGCCTAATGAGACCTATTTCAAAGGCTTTTTTGTCTACTTTCAAATATGTATTGTTACCGAAAAATTTTTGATTCCGTAACATATAATGTTACTAGACAAAAAATTTATTAGATTATAATTTCTCGATATATTATGAAAAAGCGTTCTGTATCTATGCAATAAATCCCATCCAAATTTAATAGTTTCCAATATATTCGTGTCTTATTTAGAAAAATAGTTTACAATTTCACGTGATATTTTACAATCTTACAGCGTTTGCCATTTTCCGGGGACATATATAAATGAATTCTCACTTTAAAAAAAAACTTAAAAATTGTGGATAAATGGAGAAGTTACACGCTTTTGTAGCTATTCTTCGTCTTTGTCACGCAAGACGTCCTTGGTACTGAATATTTATAGAGTTACCTGCTTGTGACGTCAGCTGCTTGTAGTGTTGTCTCGGTTTATCATCGTTTTTACCGTGTAAAATAATCAGTAAAATACCCGAAGACTTTTAGTCAAATTACTATTTACTTATTATTATTTTTGACTAAAAGTTACCGTTACTAAACGAAAACTTTCATGAATTGAGGTATCAATGCCATTTATCTAAAACAGTGACTATTTTCTAATATTGGCTCCCCTGTAAAATTTCATAATTTCGTTTAGTAACGGTTTTACTTTAAAGGTGCTACTATAAAATTTCATAATTTCGTTTAGTATAACGGTTTTACTTTAAAGGTGCGAAATAGATAATTCCAAAATTTTGCAAATTACCTTATGTCACTTGCGATTTTGACCTCTACGACCCAATTACTACATAACACCAATATTTCAGGGTTAAACCAGCTGTCAAATAGGGCTTTTAGGGTTCCTAAGGACGGTGACGAGCAACGGTCAGAACATTATGCGATGATATTAATTAAACCAGAAACGGATGATTATCGGCTGAAATGGTGATGATGATTCAAGTAATTTTTTATGACAACTGACCGTCTTTCCAACGTGCTTAGTAGGTTTTATTTAACAGAATGACCCATACAAATGACTGGCCAGCGTATAATGCAGCTTAATCTAAAAAAGTCGGTCAACCAGCTGTTATTTTCCCAAATATATTAGGTACTACCTTTCTGAAAGAAATACCATGTTACGCAAGACGTCGAAATGTTCTAGAGGAATTTTTGTTTCGTCGATCGATACCCCGTTTCAACACAAATGTAGCAAATATTGTAAACGTAGGTATGTAAGAAAAGTATGATGTTAACCCTTTGTCAGGGCCCGAATTTAGATGTAGGCTTGCCTGTCAATATTGTAGCCTGGTTCTACTATTTATCATGAGAGATAATGCGTATTGGACCTAAGATAAGAAAGCTCATTCCTCGGAGTGTCGTAAAAAGGTAATAAAGAACGTCTGATAGATTTTATCCTTCTAGTTAGTGCGGAATAATTAATATAACGCTTGTGGTGAGAAATAGTCTGTACTAGCTAAGTTATTGTGGAAAAATATCTAGATAAACAACATCTGCTTGTTCAGTGTCGGGAGGAATTATAGTACGATTCAAAAATGACGGATTAAAACTCAAGGCTAGACGCTGCTGCTATAAAGTTTGACTGTTACTGAACGGACTGCCACATGCTAAGATCTGACACTGATTTACATTGGTCGAATTTTTTGAATTGCAGTGAACGAATGGTTAAAAATGATTGGCACCTAAATTTTGTTAATGTGCGTTTTCGATCAATATTTAGTTAAACTAATGCATGGTCAGATAAATAACTTTTCGTTAAAACGATTAGTAAGACATCATCACAATTTTAACCATTAACTACGGATTAAAAACTCGCTCTTAGTTACCAGATCAGGGGCAAGGATTGCCATTTAAAATAATATCTTCATCACATGTTCGGTAAAAGCAAGTTGGTTGGTTAGTAGTGTAGTTGGTTAGTAGTAAAAAAAATATTGTCATTTCTTTTAGGTAAAAAAGTGGACAAACAATAATTACACCACTTTGAAATAAAAGTCTTTGAACGCGCGAGTTGAATAAAGAGACACATACAAGCTAATGAGAGAACTAGATGATTTGCAGACTCAATTA
>NDFZ01000618.1:0-11401 GCA_002192655.3 Mamestra configurata | reverse complement strand
CAAAGATTAGGTATCATTAAAATTCAATAAGCATATTCTTTGGATACAATTCAATGTCCCAATAACACTTTTAGCCCGACCTGGGAATCGAACTCAGGACTCCACGCTCGGCAGTTGCGCTTGCGACCGCGAGACCATCGGAGCAGTTAAAGCAAATATGGTGCTGCTGTCTAGGACATTCTTCAGCATTGTACATGCCGTGATTTTATGATCCCAAGCAATATCGACGAATTTTTAAAATGATAATAGAATAGGAAGCTATTATCATAACTTCAGGTTTTGAAGATAATTACTCTAGAAGTATTGTTTCCACATTCCACCAACATTCTTAATATTCCCAGTCGACACAAGTAGCCAATTTAACTTAAATATTGTTTTTTAAATACCTGTATCTAAAGATACATGCATAGTACCTACTTTGATAAAAAAAANAACTCACAGGGCATCGAGAAATTCGTCCACATCGCTGTCAACGGGAAAAGTGCCCAGAACACTGGCCGCATTGCCACGTTGAATGGCAATGCTGATTCGTTGGCCATTTGTTCATCAAAATTATATTTCATCATTATTCATCAAAGATTAGGTATCATTAAAATTCAATAAGCATATTCTTTGGATACAATTCAATGTCCCAATTTTACTTTTTGCCCGACCTGGGAATCGAACTTCCTGAGTTCGATTCCCAGGTCGGGCAAAAAGTTCACGTTCGGCAGTCGCGCTTGCGACCGCGAGACCACCGGAGCAGCAAATATGGTGTTGCTGTCTAGGACATTCTTCAGCATTGTACATGCCGTGATTTTATGATCCCAAGCAATATCGACGAATTTTTAAAATGATAATAGAACAGGAAGCTATTATCATAACTTCAGGTTTTGAAGATAATTACTCTAGAAGTATTGTTTCCACATTCCACCAGCATTCTTAATATTCCCAGTCGACTCAAGTAGCCAATTTAACTTAAATATTGTTTTTTAAATACCTGTATCTAAAGATACATGCATAGTACCTACTTTGATAAAAAAATACGTAGAATACCGGCAATACTATTCAAACTAACAGGAATAGCCAACTTCACTTACTGGCCTTAGAGAAACTTAACATAAAAATAGCGTTATTGACTCTTAACGATAGTTCAACTTTGTCTGATCAGTTATCTCGGCAGTTATCTAGCGATAGTAATGTATGACCATGTATGGCAGGGACCGGGTGATTGTGTAGGGGACGGTAGGTGTCTATAATTGTTATGGAAGTAAATATAGCTGCTTCGTATGACAGGAAGATATTGTGATGGTTGGTCTGAGACCTTAGAAATGATATTGTCTATAAGTTATGACACAGTTTAAAGTCACCACCAAGTAAGAAAAGGTCACGTGCATTCAAATAGTTCACTTTTTCATTCACATTAATGAGAAGTATTTGAAAGAAAATTACATGGGAGAAATATCATAAACAATCTATAAAGTTATGCTGGGACATAGGCCTCTCCGTGTGAGGATCAGGTACACTAATTTTGAATTAAAATTTTACATCGAAACCGCCGACAAACGAGTGAATATATATAAAAAAAAAAACTCAAATTATTTATTTCAATTGAAACATTAACAGGCATTTTTGAATTGTCAAGGTTGGTCAGTCAAAAGAGATGAACTTTTGCATTTATATTCTTAAATGACTGGCCTGTTGGTCGAGTGGTTAGTGACGCTAACTGCTAAACCGGAGGTCGTGGGTTCGATTCCCACCCAGGACAAATCTTTGTGTGGTGATCATGATCATTTGTTCTGTGTCTGGGTGTAATTTGTCTATAATATGTGTGTTTCTAGAAATATATAAGTATGTTTATCAGTTCTCTGGTTGCCAAGCACAGGCTCTGCCTAGTTTGGGATCGGATGACCGTGTGTGAGTTGTCCCAAGATATTATTATTATTGTTCTGTGGTCCAACTTTCGCACGCTGCACGAGTTTCCTTAACCTTTTTGTAAATTATCTCGATGACACTAAAATGCTACAACACACTTGCCACCAGAATCTATAAACAAGAGACCCCAAATACCCCGCAACAGGAAATACCTTGACACAGCACCGTTAACTGTTGCTGCACATCCAAGGAGTATCGATTCAACCCACTTTCAAACACGACACGGTGGCTCATGGCTCATGACTGCCCCTCCCACGACAAGCCGCGCCATCACAAAGACATGTTCTTGCTGTCACAGTAGCTGGACTACTTAGTAGGAAACATCGGTAGTTTTTATATGTTTGACTTCCTTTAAGTGACCCAGAATATCTTCAGTACTTTGAACGTTTCGTTGGTGTTGAAGAAATCAAAAGGATCCGAATTTTCAGTAAATATGTAATGTCTATGGTCACTGAGGGTTACTTAAATTATAGTGATAATCTTTTTGCTTTTGGTTTTAGATCACACTTTTCCTTAAGTAAATTAACCCAGGGTATCGTAGATCACTGCTGAACGGCGACTTTTCCTTCTTTCTTCCTGGACTCTCGCCTTTACCCTCCAGTTTGATTTTCATTGATAATCAATTTTTTTATTTTGTTTACTTCTAGTCACCTTTTCCTATAGGTACATCAATGATCCAGAGGTAGAATGCAAAGATGAAGAAGTAAAACGTGATCTGAGGTTCGAGAAAAAGTGCCATTCTATCACCGAATTCGTCTGTTAAAATAACCAAAATGTGATTGATCACGTGACAGCGGTTGTCAATCCCATATCTACATTTCGATGCTTCGGCAATCGCCCAGACAGACTGGACAAGTGACAGACTATTACTTATCAAGAGGCTCTGACCACTTCAATCACAATATTTACAATATTCAGACTGATTCCAATAGTAACCATTTCCAGACTAACTTAAACAAACAGTCATCGTTCCATTATAACGTTTTTCAACTGTTCAAAAACCAGTATAACTGAATATCCGCCGTCACCTCGTACGAGCCACGCAAGGAGCACGCGTCGCCTCAGTTTTTTCCCGGTAGTTAAAGGTTAATAGAAAGTTGGTAAAACAATGGTCGGCCACAATGGGCATTGTGTGGCGTGTTGAGTCACGATGTCTGGCCCACGTTGGCCCGCGACGCGTTGGTGTCTCACTTGTCACTTGTATGTGCTTTTCATTTTTTGGGTGTCAATGTGTTTGGAGGAAATGGAAACAAAACGAAGACTGTGCTCTTAACCTTCGACTCAACCTTTTAAAGTTACCGGACGTTTTGTGGGAAAACCCGCCAGTGTGTTTTGTTTAGCATTATTTTGTCTGCACAAAAGTGCAAGGAGGCTTCTGTATGGAAGTTTATAGAACCCTAAGGCACACACACTAACACTCCTCTGGGTAAGCTCGCTCCATCGTCGACTTTGTCTCTGTCATCTATGACCTAGACTAGAGTCAAGAGCAAACTCATCTCAAATAAAAAAAATCAGAAGCTTACATTCAACCAAAACTTCATTGACACCATTCAACACCATAGCAACTGCAATCAACCAAATATGACCAATCAATCAACCGACAAACCACACTTTATACCAGCTAGTTTATTGTATAACGTACTATAACTATTATAAAACGTGTTATAAATGTAACGAGTACTGCGGTAGCTGTCGATCTATCACTTGTTTACACTATAAAAACGAGCAATTATTCACCGGTGATCAACTATCGATGATTGGATCGACTTTAGAGGTGCTTTACACAACGTTATAAAAAATACGATCAAGTTACTGAGCGAAAAGGTTAATGAGTAGGTTGCTACAGTGTGTAATTCAGTGAATAAATAATATCAAGCTGGATTAAAGCAAAGTACTTTTGAATAGTTTGAGTCTATGGTTCAACATAATTAGATACGTACTTATTTGTGACACAAAGCTGATGATTTTCCCTATACGTTTTCTCACTATATCTTCATTGAAATTTTCCTCAACCGAAATAATTTCAATTAAGGCACACAACAAACTTCAAACTGCCTAAGTGTATACTCCGCCTAAAACAGATGAGTATTGTCAGCCATGTTATTTAAAACGAAGAACTGATAGATCGCTCATTGTTCGCTGACCACCGATGGGACCGGCTGATCAGCCAGCTCATTTGTAACCTTCATGCCGATAACTGATAAGTTGTGTTAATTGACAACTGGAACAAAAACTTAATAAGGTGTAAACCTAAATTAACTGGAGGTAATAAGGGGTAGACCTACAATTTGATGATGGTATTAAGTTTATATTATGGGGTAAGCTATTGGTAAACATTGCTAATAAAAAAGAATTAAAATAAATATTCTCTAAGAAGGATATGGGGGAGGCCTTTGCCCAGCAGTGGGACACAATAGGCTAAGAAAAAAAAAACTCTAATGGGAAATGTTTAAAATCTGGATAATTATGAAGACTTCTACAAAATGTGTGAATGAAATATCATATGCCCGTTTAATTCAAATAATGCTCAAACGATTACACTACTAATATTGCATTTGAATTTAGTCATTCATCTATGTGATACTTGTGTTAGTGAATGAGCAAGTCCGCTATTGAACCTCTGTGCATCATCATCTGCCTGGGCAGATGGGAGCCGACCCCAATATAGTGGGGAAACCGCTAGCCTTTTCCCAACTATATCGGCTCCCAGTGAAACCGGATTCAGCTGAATACCAGGATTTTTTTGTGGAGCGGCTGCCTACCAGACCTCCACAACCCATTGATTGGGTAACACGGTATTTCTTGGCAAGACTGTTGTCAGATTTTTCTGGCTTCTGACAATCCGTAACGACTGCCAAAGATCTCCGAAAGACAGCCAGGCCCAACGGCTTAACGTGCTTTCCGAGGCAAGGAGGAATCTCGGTATGTTGATGGTCACCCATCCACAGACCGACCTCGGCAAGCGTTGCTTAACTTTGACGATCGACCCGTGTGGTAGTAACTATACTACCATGTAACTTCATGTACCTCTGTTCATGAAGTTTAAATAAAAACTCAACTTACATTGTTAATTCAGAAAGCTAGGGTCAGACACGAATTTTACTTTTCCGGATTTAAAACTTTCCATGCTAAAACTCCACCAATGAAAATAATTAAGGTACTGGTAGGCAGCTGTAGATCATAAATTAAGCAGAGATAATAATGTAACAGCTACAGTAACGTATTGTTGTAATCTTCCGACGTAGTCTGCTCGGCTGCTGCCAATGTTTATAGTGGAGCTCCATCTAAACAGTATGTCCGCTGAATAACTAACTACGCTGTATTTAACAATGATTTATTTTATTGTATTTTTTTGTCTGTATTGAATTGTTATCTTTTCATTGTTCAATAATCCGAAACAATATTATAAATCTGAAAGTGAGTTAAGTTTTCACGACTATAATTGCTGAACCGAATTTGATGAATCTTGCCTGGCAGCCTGGAGACGGTTAGAGGCTAAGGAGGGTTTTCAATTATTTTTTTTTATTCTTACTTTTCTTATTCTTAATCTCTTGCCTATTCAAGGAGACAAAACAATCCTNGCTGAATAACTAACTACGCTGTATTTAACAATGATTTATTTTATTGTATTTTTTTGTCTGTATTGTATTGTTATCTTTTCACTGTTCAATAATTCGAAACAATATTATAAATCTGAAAGTGAGTTAAGTTTTCACGACTAAATTGCTGAACCGAATTTGATGAATTTTGCCTGGCAGCCTGGAGACGGTTAGAGGCTAAGGAGGGTTTTCAATTTTTTTTTTTTTTCTTACTTTTATTATTCTTAACCTCTTGCCTATTCAAGGAGACATAACAATCCTGAATATAACTGAACATAGACCATTAAAACTAATTTATTTGAACAGCTAACTAAAACATAAGTTTTAGTTAGCTGTTCAAATTAATTACACANTATTCAAGGAGACAAAACAATCCTGAATATAACTGAACATAGACCATTAAAACTAATTTATTTGAACAGCTAACTAAAACATAAGTTAGCTGTTCAAATTAATTACACGCCATTAAACTGCTTGTCACCGTATCGACATTAATAAATTATAAACAAATAGCAAGTAGATTCTCATTACGCCAAAGCGCATGCGTTGTCAGTCAATCATAGACGTTTTTGTTGGCTATGAATGACCCCGACGAGCCACTCAAAATACACAGGAACAGAATGTTAACTCCATACTACTCCCAGATAGGACCAGGTGGCTCAAAGGAAGCGGCCGCGAATCACGACTTGTAATGTTCGAATCCAGTTAGGTAGGTACTAAGTGTAAAATTTTCGTAATAACTGCACTAGGCAACCTAAAACCAAAAATTCAACGACACTGGGCTCGCCTGGAGGATTACTGCCTAGTTCCTCGAGGTAACAGGAAAGGCCCCTATGAATATTATACACTAATTATGCTATGATGGGTAGGTTCCATCAGAATTTGTCTATACCTGTAGCGACATCAATGCCGCCACATGAAAAACTAAAAAAGGGAGAATTTGTACGGCAACAAAAAGAACCGCAACGCCATCTACGACGAACGAACAACGAAATCTTGCATCGTGCAAGCAAAGTTCTCCGTGCGATTTGAAAATATACAACAGTCCGAATATCAACTATCGGGCCCACCAGACACAACAACCGTTTGGTTCGGAGGATCCTTCTATTTTCAGTGGAGATACGCGGGTCTTTACTCTCTGTATCGCATACCTCTGTATAAACGATCAACTGAAGCTGAATGATCGAAAAGCTCCATGCTACGCCGTAGCAATTAAGTACATAAATGATGATAAGGCTTGTACTTATCCGATGTTTTGGGCAGTCGTTGCACCTTCTGTAATTACCATTCTACATAGTGGTAGCTGTCAGAAGTCATTGGCTATTGTCGACAAAAAGCGTCGATAAATAGCCGCTGTCGATCGATAGGTGCGAATAAATAAATACAACCGTTTAATATGGACGAGCGGATATTCGATCATAGTCCAATTGAATGGGCCGAACTGATCTTAATAAAAAGTAGCTAGATTGCAATTGTTTTGTTAGATGGTTATTAATGTTTGTTTGTCAGCATGAGGTCTAGTTAATTTTTTGTTAGGCTAAATTATAAGTGTGCTATATAAAATATGATTAAATATCAAATTTCGTTGATTATAATACTCGTATGTAATTGTCTCGCTGAAAGACAAAGGTCTCTTGAAATAGATACAATGAAACTTCATCAGCAAACATACCAGTGAGCAAGAGTGATTATTATCACTCCTATTAAAACTTCGACCTTATTTATAGGTATTCATTTATTTTACTAGAAGCATGTACCTTTTTATATTTTAAACTGTAATCTAACTAAATACACCTAAAGTTAAAAAAAAAATATGGCGTCAAAAAATTCGTCCGCATCGCTGTCGACTGGAAGTGAGCCCAAAAGACTGGCTGCATTGCCGCTTTGTATGGCAATGCTTATCCTCTGTCCGAGGTAATAGCCAGCCCTTGACTCACGCGAAGCGTCAACTTAGCGTTTAGAAAATTCTTTAAATAACGCATGAACACTCGGACCTTAAGATTAGTTTAAATACTGATTGGCAGACTCCAAAAAAATCTCACTCAAAAACTGCATCGGCATGTACTGCATCGTCTAACTAGTGTTTAATCGTATGATAAGAAAGTTTTTTTATCATAAAGCTAAGTTTTTTTGTCATAGAAAAGTTAACCCATTCATTGGCAAAAACGATCAAAAATGGCCATATAACACTTCGGTAATTGAAGTCTTTTCCCAAATCTCAAATAAATATTTCCTCATTTTCCTGTAAAACACATTGCATGTCAAAAGCAGTTACCCGGGGGTGATACTTGAAGAATGGCCGGGGATGGTGACCATAGTGTGTGGTAATTGTTTCCCACCGCCGGGGCAGCCGGTGGCCGTGGCGGGATAAATCACTGTAAATCAGATAACTCGGGAATAAAAGTGTATTGATGGTTAGACGATGGACTTTGCGGTCGCGAGGAGCGGCCACTAAACAAGCATTTATAAGCCAGTGGTTTTCTTACAAAAATGAAAACGATGTTGAGTTTTTCACGGACAACGGAAATTATTGTTGTGCCAAAATAGTGCAAATTGATTTAATCAATTTGCATTGCTATTTTTTAGCTAAATCCAAAAATTAATAGTACCTTTTTGTAAGGATACTATTTAAATGATATTTTAGATTTCAAGCATTGAGTAAAAAATCAATTCAAAATAATCAATGAAATCTAACTTTTAAGTTATGCTTTAAAAAAAGCTATACTATTTTAATATCTTTTTCAGTCACAACGTCACCCATTCATAATTGTCTACAAAAACCACTTGGCACGTGTAATGTGTTTCTAAAGATCGCTTGTTTCGTGGACCCTCACACTTCAGCCGTAAGAAGGATGTTAAGGCGGGCGGACACTGGTTGCAAGACAAAAGGTGGGCGGAAGCCGATTACTGACCAATGAGGGAAACATAGGGGATGTAATTGAGATGGATCTGTTACTGTGACATCCGGAAGTGAAAAGAAAACAAGCGCCAGGAATGGTAACCATTGAAGTTAGGCTAGAACTAAGTAGATAAGACTTTTAAACATTTTCATAGCTTGCAAGATCATAGATATAAACAAGATATTAATCTGAACAAGAGTAATATGCATTCAGTGAGTACTTACTAGCGAGTAGGTAATCGCTCACTGAACATATTACATTCATTATATACGCTGCATTAACGTTGCGAGAGTTATGCTAAAAGATCTAAATCTATTTATTTACTAAAACTAACTACGTAAATATTTACAAAAACGAGATACACTCAGGCGTCGAAGTATTCCTCCGCATCGCTGTCATCCGGAAGCGTGCCCAGAAGACTGGCAGCATTGTCACGTTGAATGGCAATGCTAATTCTTTGAGCCAAGAACGACATACATTGTTATTTACTAAAGACAAATACATTCCTAGTGTCAACTTACTATGGATTATTTTTTCTCTTAAATCAATCACTGCTCAAAGAAAAACGGAACCAAGACTTTAGGTGTTGTACCGTCCTAGTGTTAAATGTAGGCCAGATTTAGCTGCCAAGTTCAGACCCACCTTTCCAGGGAATTCTCGTTCTTATCAAGAAGTAAATAATGGTTACAATGACGTGGTGGTCACATTTAGACCGCTAACTGCCGGTCCGGACCGGACGGCCGGCGCAAATCTCGTGGGCGGCTGAATTTGCGGCTGATTGCCGCTTTTTGCTCACTTATTGAATACGAGCCCCTATGGGATTATATGGGGATTTTTTATCTTCCATCGGTGTTTATAAGGTTTTTCGTAGTGAGTTAGTTTTCTTTGGTTTTAGGCACTTGTTGCATAAAGTCGATTTCAGGTTGATGATTAAATTCCGAATATGTTCTGGAGTGACAGCTTGGAGTGATAACCTTATTGTAGAACAGCATTGATTCTCACTGAGATAGTCTTTTTACAAAGTTCGATAGACACTAATTTCTTAATCAACTTTATCGAAACGATTACCAGGTTTCATCAGGATGAAGAAATATTGAGATGAAACCTTAATGGCTTCCAGCATTGAATAGAACCAAAATGAGTTGCAACAGGGAACACGACAGCCCACAACCCCACATGCCAGTCCACTTCACACGCCACCAATCCTAAAAGCCTTAACTCTCCTAATCGTCCGCGGTTTAAGAGAACGCTGCAAAAAACAAATGAATCAATTACCACCGGCTGCCAACAAAAACGCGGGGCATTTCGCTCGCCACTAATGTAACCTCTAATTCCGCTCATTTGCAGGCATTTGCTGGGCATTTGCAGGCATTTTGCTGGGCATTGTAGCGCATTTGCCATCGGTTTTGCGGGCAGGCCGTTTTTTAGCCCAATACGCGTGCGGTTTGAGCGTGTGTCATTTGTTAGCGTTATTTGTGGTGGCTACCTTTTTGTGGTCACTGTGGTATGTTCGACAAGTTTAGTTTTTAGAGTTTTTGTTCGATGTTGGTTATTATCGTGTTGGGAAAGTGATAGGTTACATTGAGTAGCTATTTTATTTAATGAAGGGCCCGTTTGTACGAACCAAAGTTATTTTTTTGAAGTTCATAGCAATTAACTTGAAAAAGTTCCGCGGCCATTATGTATGAAATATATTTTGTTATTTAACCTCGTGTAAGCAACTAACTCTCAGTTAGATTTTTGGCGCAAGCAGGCCTTAGAGTTTGTTGATTATTATTAAGCAAATATAATGAAACGTTTTAAGACTGTTTTTGTGACGGCTGAGAATCCAGAATCACCAAGTTTTCCTCTTGATCATACACCTACCTACACCTTACACTTACACTTACACAGCACAGTAATTAAACAAACACACATTATCAAAACACACACCATAAACAATACACAGCAAACAAACTTAATTCCGAGCAACACAATAAATATGAAACCGAGCTCCAACTTTAAACAGTGCCATAAATACGGTCGCTCGTAAAGAGGAACTAGACCTGAAAGTTTGCGCGGCCAGCGCATAAATCATACAATCTAACCCTCGCCTGAGGATTCCGGGAGTGTATGAGAACCTCCCCCATATGTCACTTCGGTCAAGCAGCCGCTATTTGTCTTGCAAAAATTCGGAGAAACATGTGAGGAATGTCTTGTCCCCTACGTCCGAGTGGAATGTGTAGGGTTACACCTCGGCGATGTTGTGCCAAGATTAAAAGTTGGGTTATTGACAAGAGGAAATAGACGAGCGAATAGTTTGTGAGTTTCAGGGAGTAAATAAGTTCGGGTGGCTGTTGCTTTTCATTCCCATATCGTGTTTATTATTTTTGAAGGCAAGTGTGTTGATATTAATTGCGCTTTTTGATGCAGTCTCTTGCCAGAAAACGGTGATCTGCCTGTTACGAATACGTGATTCTCACTCCACAAACCTAACAACCCAATCGACTGAGTACCCAAAAACTTCCATCCCCTAACATTATTTTTCATTTTATAGGAAAGACAAATACTTCACAAATCAAAGTCCAGACGCTGGGCTGAATAAATTGCGCCGCAGCCCAGCGCCCTGATTGCGACGTCAATACACACAGAAAGTACGACAAACAGACCAACAACGGCTCTGTTTATACACTCCTTACGGGACGCTTTTCGGTGAAATCTTGCGAATACTTCGGGTGCTGACTGATTTTAAATATTGTTTCGAGAGAAAATGTTTATGCTTACTGTTTTGACCTCCAGGTAATATAATATGGTTTGCTTGGTTATGACTGGTTTTGTGAAAAGCTTCTTTTTTTTAATTACAAAGGTCAGTTTGTGCCAGCTCTGTGACGCCCTAAGAGAAAATTCGCTAATAACTTTAGCAATTGGCGCAGTGGTTGAGCGATGGACTGCTGCGGTGCGAGTCCGCAAAAAAAAAAAAAAATTACCTCTTCAATCTGTTATCAAATA
>NDFZ01000617.1:0-11399 GCA_002192655.3 Mamestra configurata | reverse complement strand
AAAAAAACATTACTTAGCCATGACAAATTCTAATTTGTTAACGAGGTTGGATATCCCTTACTTCACAAATTAACCTATTTTCACTTAACAGTAAGCAATACATTAGCGTATATTTGACATTATATCTTTTTGACATTTATTTATTTATAGATATGTTTTTAATTGATGGACTTTTTTTGCATGTGACAATTTTATTGTAATATTATTATGTACCAACCGAATATTCTACACAATATTTATTGTTTGAATAGCTCGAGAGCTCGTGGCTAAATAATAACAGCCGGACGGGTCGATCTTTAAGGTTAAGCAACGCTTGCCGAAGTAGGCCTGTGGATGGGTGACCATCTTAACATACCGAGACTCCTCCGTGCCTCGGAAAGCACGTTAAACCGTTGGTCCCGGCTGTCATTTGTAGATCTTTGGCAGTCGTTACGGATAGTCAGAAGCCAGATAATCTGACACCAGTCTTGCCAAGGTGTACCGTGTTACCCAGTTAATGGGTTGTGGAGGTCTGGTAGGTAGCCGCTCCACGTAAAATACTGGTACTTATTCAGCTGAATCCGGTTTGACTGGAAGCCGACCCCAATTTAATTGGGAAAAGGCTAGGCAGATGATGATGATTTATTGTTTGAATAAATAAATGAAATGAAAATACTAAAACTTTCAATACGTTTTTATATATAATATTTTGTTAATTTTTTCGAGTAACTTTGTTTGAAAACCGTCGTTTGATCTAATTATGTGGGCAATGCAGTATTTCGGCTCAATAATTAGCTAGCGACTTGGATAGTTTTCAGTAAATCAGAGCTTCTTTTAGAAGTTCTTTTACAACTGAGTGCATTCACAACACAATAATGATTATTCTTATACACTATCGAATAATAAGTTCCAATTAAGATTATGTAAGAAACTGCCTTCTTCAAATAATCGCTTGACAACTCTAGATCCCGCAAACCCCAAATACCCACACCGTACTCCTTGAACGCAGACAGGCACCTCACTAAAAGGGTTCTATTTTCATGGTGTAACCCGTAACACCAGAAGTGAATTGATTCTCTTTAGCCAGCGAGTTTGACACCCCTAGGTCGTGACACCCCAGGTTGACACCCCCGGATAATAACCCCTGGTACGAGTGGCTTGTGCGACGAGTAGTTATAGCGATGCCACGCTACTGTTACTGAAATCACTGCGGATTACGTGTGGTCTACAGTGGGAGATTTTAGCGGGTACCTTTTGTTTTGTTCGATGGACTATGGATTTTAACCCGACTGTCCCAGAAGGAGGGACTAAAAAGTTCTATGTGACTTTTCAAGCAACCTGATGCAGTGGTTGGCATCAAATCTGTGCTTGAACTAAAATAAAGGCCACAAACAGCATCTTTTATAATGCGCACAGCAAAGGAGTGGAACTCTCTGCCTGCGTCTGTGTATCCGAACGCATACAACCCTAATCTCTTCAAAATTAGAGTGAACAGGCTTCTTCCGGGTAAGCTCGCTCCATCGTCGACTTTGTGTCTGTCATCTATGACCTAGACTAGAGTCAAGAGCAAACACTTCTCAAATAAAAAAATAATAATACTATAAAAGTTCCGAAGAAGTCACTTTTCAAGCAGTCTTTTTCACCACCACTGCTTGAAAACTTGCTTTTTAGACGTTTCCTGTGGTCGAATTTTTTCATACAATTTCAATCCAGTAAAGTGTCGGGACGAAGGAAGTATTGTGCAGATCAATTTTTTTATTTTGAAAAGTTTTCAGGGCGAAACAGAGGATGAAAATTATTGTGCCGACCCCAAGCAATATGGGACAAAGACAAGGATATGTTAGTTGGTGCTTGTTTTCGTTTCACACTACGATGTATCTAAATTATCATGTTATTATATCAGTAGGTATCTATGTACAGTCAACAAAGCTATTTGGGTTGCAGGCAGCTAACTTGCAACTACTTTTAAACAATGTTGTGAGTGATCTGAGTAGACAATTATTGTACACCACAATTGTAAGTATGATATAAGCTTAAAAGTTATAATGCACACATTAGAAATAAATATTGGCAGTGAAGTGCAAAAAATTATATTTTTGTCTGTATACCAAATGCCTTTGTTGACTGTACCAATCACATATTAAATAACAGTACATTTTGCTCATCAAGCTCGGAAATTATGCTACTTTCGAAGACATGCCTGAATTTGACATTCTTTCCATGTTACAGGAAATTAAAACTCCAGAGGCTCACAGGATATGAATTGAATATGACACTTACGAGTTTCCCGAAACTTGAATTGCGAGAGTTTTCTTGTACAAGTGAATGGAATATCTAATCTGTCCGAAAAACATAATTTAAATAATTAAAATTAAATTAAATCAATCTCCCTTCGTTCAATCCATCCAAAGGTGGTCTGAAAGAGATTGCCTTGTGCGATAAGACCGCCCATTGTACACTTATTTTATGTTTGATTGTCCTGTTCTTATTATGAGGTGAGGAAATAAAAAAAAAACTAAAAGATTTTATGTTAACGTGCTNAATTAAATCAATCTCCCTTCGTTCAATCCATCCAAAGGTGGTCTGAAAGAGATTGCCTTGTGCGATAAGACCGCCCATTGTACACTTATTTTATGTTTGATTGTCCTGTTCTTATTATGAGGTGAGGAAATAAAAAAAAAACTAAAAGATTTTATGTTAACGTGCTATAAAGAAGAAAAATACCGTGTCTAAACCGTTCACTGTTGAGGAGATGCTTCGTCTGGAGCCAACCCTAGATGGCGATACAGGTCAAAGTTTTCATAAAAAAAATATCGTCAACGAAACTGAACCAACAAATGGAACTGGTTCTAATACAGCTTGCAAGATTTGACCTAAGCGTACTATCAAATATTGCAAATTGAATAAAAGCTCGTGAAAATCTTGGACGAATACTTGCCTATCGCGAAAATTCAAACACTCAATAATGTAGATCTAAATGCCGTCTAAAGTTATCAATCCCCGCTTTCACTTCTACCGCACACCATACCCCACTATTCCGCGGGCAATCTTCCCGTCCTCTTCAGTCGCGTCAGTGCAACTGATTGCGTCCCCATAACGAGTCTTAACAGTGCCCAACTTCACTAGTTAGGAACCACTGCAAACTGCTAATTCACCTACTTGCACCAATGAATTGTACCTACCTATGTGCTGGATAACTTTTGTTCCAAGTTGGTGTGGTTGGACGCCATGTGTTGGAATAGCGCGTGAAACTGTGAAGTTGGTCGTGTAATTGGGTCCAATATTTGAGGTGCATTTGACCAATAATTTCCTGAGTTTTCTGATAGTAACGTTCTGACTTGCGTCTTATGTTTTGTTTGTCTGTAAGTTAACTAAGTACTTACGTACAGGCGCGGTCATAAAATGGAGAAGACATTCTGTAAAAACTTTTACAAAAAGTTGCTGCAAATAATGCAGTTGGATGAATTAATCCTGTTTGAACTAAAATAAATTCCTACAACTGTTTGCAGTAAGGTTTTTAGATTTTTTTTCTTTTTTTATTTTCTACATTTTTGTGAATCAATGCTTTCGAAATCGTTAATTCGAGCGCTTTACATGATCATATCACAAAAAATACAACTTCACTTACCTGATGGTGGCCGCCATTTTGTTTTTTTGTTTTCAAAATAGCCTTAGTCACTTCTGGTGTAAAGATCAAGAAATTCAGCAATTTAGTTTTATCTTTTATGCATGGGGTATGCGGTGGTAACCTTTAAGAAATTGTCAAAGTCAAAGTCAAAACGTTTATTTCAATTAGGCCATTAAACGGCACTTTTGTAATTTAATACTAACCTAAGTTAATAGAAAATCATTATTTAAACATTTGTACAGTATTAACAGTTGTTGGTTAGCCAATTATAAATAAATAAATAATGACCTCATTTGTTAAAATCCATCCAGCCATTTTGACTACAGGACGTACCAAACAAATAGGCATACAAACCTACAATGTCTGTATGCCTATTTATTTGATACATCCTCGCAACATACATACAAATACATGCTCTCAAAAAACTTGTACTACACTCGTACATACAAACATAACTGCTCTCGAAAAACATAGCCTTTTCTTCTGGGGTAGTCATTTTATGATCGCAACAGTCACGAGTTAGAATAAACAACTCACGCTTGACGGGGCTACACGAGCTTTTAGTCCCAGAGCCGTCCTGTTGGCAATGCGATTCATAAACTGCTGTAACACATAGTTCAACAGCAAAGAGCCTAGAAAAACCTAGTATGAGAGCCGACAATTTGTCTGGAAAGGTTGTCTAAGAAAATACTTAGTCGAGAAACAGACAACATTCGAAGTGTTGGCATTGAGCCAGGATTTACACATTGCTAGTGGCATGTGTTGCTTTACAGAGATGTCTGGTGGCGCATATGTGTTAGGGGCAGAACTTTCATGTTAATATGAACTGTTGTAGGTGTACTCTTGCAGTAGTTGTAAATAGATTAGTCAGAGAGCTAGGTTGTTAGCGGGGTTGACAACCTATGGGTATCATATACTGAAGTATCGTCACTCTTATAAAAGTTCTTTTAATCAGAGATTGAATTATTTTGTATTGGCACGAATTGAATAAGTTCCTGAAATACCTGGTTAAATATTAACCAATACGCATCGTGCCGTAAAATTATTTATTTGAACAGATTTCAAAAAATCTTACCCTGATTGACAGCTATAATGTGGCTAATTAGTATCGGTGGTCACTTTTAGCCTGGAGAAACCTTAACCCTACTTCTGGGGCAGTCGGGTAAAAGGGCAGGGTTCCTATCTACGAGATATACACGGGAACAAAGACCTGGAAAAAAGCTAGATAATTAGGGTATTTGACTAAAAAAATCTAATTTGTACGTCAGATAGATTTCCAATAAATTTTGGACACATATTGTTTTTCTCACGTAAACAAAAAATTAAGACTGCGTTAAAACTCGTGTGACGCGTGACGTCACTTACCAGTCTCTGTTTCTTTGATGCGTTTCATCTTCGTATTTATTTATTGATTTGATAAAATAAAAAATACGTATTCAATATTTTTCGATAATCTAACAGACGGACTAATTAGATTTTATTACTCGAATACCCAATTAAACAACACCATTTGCGAAAGCTATTTTAATACCTGCTTCCCAAAACTAAACGACATCAACCAACCGAAAATTTAGCTCACAAAACGTACACCTCAAATTGATCTAAAAATACCACCAAGTCCGCATGAGTCCACACCAAGAATAGTACCAAAACAGAATGTGGAATCAAAGGTAAGCTCATCAGAAAGTATTTTGCATACAAGTTGAAAGGAGGCCAAGAATAGCAGCCAACCTGCTTCGCATTGTTGGCTTCTGACAGTATAATTATTTATTTGTGAGTCCATTTCTGGTCACACAGAATTCCTGAGTGCTGTCAGTTTAAACCATTCTTGTTGGTTAGGTTTATAATGTTGGCGGCGTGTTTGTCAGTGGCGGACTGTCGTGTGAGGCCCTGATTGATGCCTGAACGGTAATCTGGTCTGTTGTTTAGTTAGTTCAAAAGCGGATCGAGCTAACCCCACTGTCACATATCAATGAATCTATAATTTATTTTAATTTATTTATTTATTCGAATTTCAAAATAGAGCAGTTATACGCTTTTAAAGTTATTCTTCTATCATTTTTTATGTGTAGGTTTGGTTTTTTTTTAAGGTTGGGAAATCATCAAATGACAGGGCGTGACAGACTCTTTCTAATTCGAACTCATCCGTGTTCCTTATAAAGCTCTTTGCGTTCCAGGGCCGCGGTGACTTTTTCGAACAAATTCCGCAACGCTGGCAGGTTTGTCTAAAATATGTGCATTATGTTTTGCCAATACATGGCGTACAAAATTAACATAAACAAGTAATTACAATTAAATGTCAATATTTTGCATAAAAAAAAACAATTTAAAATATGTCAGGAAAAATATATTTTATAAAATAAAATGTTTCTGAACATATACCAATAGGGTTGCCGTACAAAAATATGGTTATGGCTAAAAGTAATTTTAAAAATATTGAAGAAAAAAAATTTGTATATAAATTCCACTGACTCCTCTACTATACCCAGCTCAGCTTAATCTCAAACAAGCTGAACCAATTTGCTCTCCCATGTAAGTAGTGCTCAGTACAACGTTTCTTTGTGATCGTTGCATGGCATTCGCCACTCGATCCCCGCATACATATTTATGTGTTTTTTCGCGAACCCTGCTGAAGCTGTAAGCCTTTCTTTATCCCGTGTTTTATTCTCCAAAACACAGTAAACAATAAATATTTATGCGTATGTACGATGTTGAGCTGATGTTTTGGTTTAACAAGCCTGGCTGTAGACTTAATGGGGCGAACCACGAAGGTCGTGTTATCCAATTCCATTCTATACAAAATCCTGAATTTTCTTCAGGCTTTGAATATGGATGTTTCCTGTCAAATAAATACGATTCAATTGAATTCGTTACTTTAATAATTATTATGGACACGTAATTTTTTCTTTAACAATTCAATAAAAAAATACAAAGATATCTTTGTATTTTTTACTCACTTCATCATCGGTATCGTTATGTCACTTCTAGGTAAAAAGTGGTAGGTACACTTTTGACGTGGATGTGACGTAACGCGAAATTTCAATGCGCTGTATCTTTTTAGACAAAAGAAAAAAATATCTATGTAACTACACTTCCCATGACCCAAGGGCTGGCTTTAACTTTGGCCGCCAGTCTCTTGGGCACATTACCAGCTGACAGCGTTGAGGACGAATTTTTGATACTATATTTTAGTTTTTTGTTAATTTGGTATATTTTATTTTTTAATTTAAGTATTTACAAAATTGAGTGTCTATAATAAATAAATATAGTAACAACATTCACATAACTAACTGACTTAATAATATTTTGTATTGTTTTAAACCGTTGCGCTGCGTGTCGCGAGTTCGAATCCCGCACGGAACAAATATATGTATGGCCTACATATAGTTGTGTGCGGGTTTGGCTGTTGCTGCTGCGTGTATGTGATTTTGTATGTTTGTAAATGCACCCACGATACAGGAGAAATTCCTAGAGTGGGGCAACGTTTTATTACAAAAGAAAAAAAAAATTGCATCATGTTCTAACCTAAAACTTTATAAGCCATCTTCTACTTATGCGTTACCTACATGTTACAGAAAAGCTAATATTCGGTAAAACATCACCTCGAGGTATGCAACGGCTCATTTAAATATTTTACAGAACAATACTCAAGTACGAGTAATCCAGAAAAATATGATTTTTTGTAAGCCCCCTGAGAAAATATTGAGTTAGGTCGTGTAATAAACTTAGGAAATAATAATTTATTCGCACTTAAAACCTTTACTGACCGCCCTTTACAGAATGCCATCAGGGTGAAATCTCATTAAAATGATTTGCCGTCGCTCCAGCCGAGCGACGCCGCGTGTCGAAACGAGTCCCTTAATAGATATTAAATGTGACGTAATTACTCTCAATTGAACTGAATTACACGGGTCTTACACCGTTTGTGTGTAGCTGTGTGGCTGGGTTCATCTCCAAAACTACTGAGCGAATTATGAATATTTTTATTGTAAAACTAGATGCACTGGCTTTGCCTAGGTTGCACAATGATTATGTATATTTCTGGAATATTGTTTTTAAATGGTGAAAGATTTTTTTCAAATAAGTTCCAGAGATTACCCTGCACATAGAAACAGACGATCTCTCTGTTTGTATATTACTTAATATAAAGGTATACAGCAAAAGTACATAAGCCGTTTTGTTGCATAATAATTATAATTTGATAGGAACCGTTCAACAGAAATTTCATTCCTCTCTTTTAATTCAATTTTACCATAATGGAAAATGTATTTCAGCGACGTAGACGTTCTGAATTAAAATAAAAGTGTAATATAAAATTTCTGAGTATTGTATGACCCTTAACGTTCCTCCCCTTCGCCGTCTCTTCGTCTTTATAACCTACGAACAAAATAACTCAAATTTCGTAGCATCGTAGCCCGCTACGCCGTAGTAATGACGTAGCACCGTATCCCGCTACGCCGACGTAGCACTGTTCGTAGCGAACGTCGTAAATTCTAAGATACGACTTCAGAAATATATCCCCCCTCATCTGTTATTTAATGATCAAAAAGATTAATTGTAATATAATATGTTGATTGATTGCAACTCATATGCAATTAATTAATCTAAATATTATGTAAAATTTTATATAAATAAAATCTTAATCATTATTAAATAAAAGATGAGGGTATATATTTCTTAAGCTGTGTCTCGTACTAACTTTGTAGTAAAATGTCGTAGCATGAAAATCGCAAACAAATTATTTCAAGTACTTAATGATAGCTTTAAAATGTCAGGTTTTATGATTTTGCGCATTGTAGAGGGATTGAAATGACAATGAAAGGCTGGAACATTATTTGAATAGATATCTGACAGAAATATTGAAAAGGTTTTCGAGTTTATTGTTGTTTGAAAATGGCGAATAATGTTTGAATTTTATAGGGCTCATGTACAGTCAATAAACCAGTTAAGTAGAGCAAAAAATAAACATTTTTGCGCAATTTCCATAATAGAAATACGGATGTATTTTAATTCTTAAATAGGAAGATGGAGAGAGATAAGGTTTTTATAACTGACTGTTTCTATACTACAACTTCTTTTGATGCCCTAAATAAAAGTTTAAGGCTGTCAGCCTTCATCACCCCACTGTAGGCCACCACTGAAAATCAGTGGCGTGCTGTGGGTCCCCCAAGGCACAGGATTATGCTGCCACAACCACGATATACATCTGCTCTATTTATACTCACATTTGTTATTCTTATTCTTATTTAGTTTTTAACTTGTCTTTACTAACATAATTTAAGAACTACTAACACTATAGTTTAGGGTTTAGTTTAAGCAAAATCCGCTTATGTATGTATGTCTCTAATACTTTTTCTTTCTTTCTTTCATTCTCACTGGCTGAACAAAAGTCTATCCATGGATATGTTCAAGAAAAAAAAAATTGTATCAAATAACTAATCAATTTAGAACTAAACATTTCAATATCACTGACTGGTCATTCAATATAAATATTAAAGCAGTTGGTGGCATTATTCCAATCACAGATCAGATGCTACCAACTGCATCAGACGCTTTTAACCCGTTTTCCCCAGAAGGACCACGTTTTTGTTTACTCTTTTATTTACTTTATTTCGATCATGTTTATATATTATCATTTTTATATTGACTCAAATGAACCACCACTCGTCCTTTGAAAGGTTCATTAGAAAACCTGCGTCAGACAGCATCAGTTTGGCTGACATATCGCTGAAATGGACCTTTTTAGTACAGCCGTGAGACACACACTTAGTTTTTGGCATAACCAAATTTTTCTTGTTATTTTTACCGTGCGTGTTTCATGTACCTGTGCTAAATAAATTTTATTCTTTCTTTCTTTTCTTTTATTTCTTTGGTAAGTACTTTAGCCTGCATGAATTTATTTAAACAAATGATATATTCGTATATGTTCGTCTTTGTTCGTTCGTCGTCGTTATTCGTCTTAAGTGACGAAGTGACAAAGGCTATATGCCAAACTTCTATATCAAAATAAACTCGTGTCTCATTCTCTATTCACACAGCGTCATACACTACGATTCAAAAATATTTTGTCATGCTCTCACCGTTTACACTTCGTGGCAAAACACACTGGCCTCTTCATACCCATCCGCCATTTTGATCCTCTGCCACGCTTATTGGATGTAACAGAGGATTTATAACCACATAATTGTACAGGATGTTGCCTTCATAGCCGGACCCACCTTATACAAATTTACAGGATGTTCCAGAAGTGTGTGGTCATATTAAAGGATGAAATTTTGCCGGTCGATTCTGTAAACATGTCGAAGTTAGTGAAGTGATCACGAGGTGAGCTGCCCATCCATATAATCAAGATAGATGGATGGAATGACAGCTCACTTCGTGATCACGTGACATCTTAATTATATGGATTGACATGGATCATCATAGATTAACTATAGAATCGACCGGCCGTATCAGATACACAGTAAAGAAACAATAGCAAAACATTTTTTTACTGTTCTCTAAAAAACCTGACCGCCAAAAACACCTGTAAATTTAAAAAAAAATATATCTTCTCCAGCAGTCTGATAAATTTGATGGCCTCAAATCTATCATTGAACTAAAACAAACGCTACCAATTGCATCAGAAATATTTGTTATTTTAGGGATCGAAGTTTTTTTGAAAACAGTTATCATTTTTATTTATTTTAATATTTTTTCCTTATAATATACCAGATACAGAACAGCACCATTAAATATGACCTCGTACTTCTGAAACAGCCTGTACAGGGCCCCATTTAAATATTCATAACGGCCGAACAAAATTCTCGGCCCCTATTGGTTCGTCGTTTATTTCGCGGTAACCACTACCTGTGGTAAGTGTGTTATGTTATAATTTAGTGGAGTTTGTTGGCGTTTAATATTAAAATGGTGCTGTTTTTGCTTGGCTGAAAATAGCTTTGAGCGCTAAGTTTATTTTTGGTAAGTAAGTAGCCTATTTTCACCCTCTTAATCGCTGACTTTTACATTCATTTTATCACAGAACTCGATGTTTTAAAAATCTTTCTTCAGGACTATGTCATAGCATCATCAAATAATAATGTTATTAAACTGCGTGTTTATGGTGTATTTGATGATGTGTATCACTTATAATTAGATTATAAAAAATATATAAGAGACAGGGAATTACTGGTACGTGAATTTGAGTTAAATATGATGGATTTTGGGATGTTTCGGTAATATTAGCAAATCCCCTTTCGTCTGCTGCTATCAACCTATTTAAAATGTTCACGCGTCAGTGAGACTTGTTACTTATGCCTTTGATTCGCTGAGATTACTAATAATGTTGTTGTATTGCTTAGTTTTGACTCAACGTTGCTGACATGCTCCTAGAACAAAAGTCAATAAAACACAAGATAAAACTTTTTGCAAAAAAATACAACCGACTTCCAAATAAAAAATACCAAAAAGTATAAAATAACTTTAATTTTGGCAGTTGGTGTTTTTGGTTGTTTTTTCGTTTTTGACACCGACTTCCGAAATTAAAGTTATTTTATACTTTTTATCCACCCAGTTCCTTCCATTGGGGCTACTTCGCTACTTCCCATTGTTTATTTTTAATAATGCATGATATAAAATCTGCTTAACTATAATCGCTGACAAACAGTGCACCGCCTTATATAATCTAACAAAATTCAAGCAAAGTACGTATTGCCATGGTAAGTTTCTAACACAAATAATGGCAATTTTATAGCGTGTTCTATAAATATACAATGCCAATTTCAACAAAGAAAAACCCTGTCCAATTACCTAT
>NDFZ01000616.1:0-11399 GCA_002192655.3 Mamestra configurata | reverse complement strand
TCATGTGCGAAGCTTAAATGTTTGTGAGTCTGTGTCAGTTGCTATAATGCCAGATAATATAAAGAAAATTCTTCTCTAATCCAATTCCATTTGCTAGCAGGGCCAGAACTGGCCAAAATAAACGCTTTGCTTTAATTAAAATACAAATGACTAAATGCTATCTCGCATGTGCTTAAAATACGAAATACAAAATTACTTTTAAGTCGTGTATTTGAAATATGAAATACAAAATACAGTATTTTAACTATTTTTATTTAAAATGCAAAATATTTATTACAAATTACTATCAGGTGTTAGGTATGGCTAGTCTTTTTGCTTACGAAAGATCGAGTGCTGTTTACTGCAGAACGCATCCATTAATAAGATTGCTAAATGTATTTTGTTCAAATTTATTTTGAAGTCATAAGTATTTGAAATACTAACTACAAAATACCTCAGCCTCATGTATTTCAAACATAGAAATATAAAAGTATATCTATGATTTCAAATATCAATTACAAATTACATTTTTAAGAAGTAATTGAAATACAAATACCAAATACGTATTTTTATTTCAATTACATATTTTAATTACAAGTTATTCAAATACTGCCCAACTATGAACTGATGAGGGCTAACTGTCCTGAAACACCCCACAAATTGACATTTTAGTTTTCATGCATTTAAAGGCAATAACAGCCCACAAAGCACAACACCACCTACTTCCCGACCCGAAAGTAGAACCTAAGACGTCAATATTGTCCCTAGGTACAACCATTTGCCCAAAGATTGTATGAAAATGAATTACAGAGATAACTGTTATCATCAAAGGATGTAGGGTCAAGTTGTTCGTCGTCGATCAATCGTTAACTTTATCTGGTGTTTAAAATAACTGTTACTTTGACAGTTAGAGATCTTAGGTTGAACAAAACAACCCGTAGATACCATATTAGATATTGTATTATTTAGTCACATTTATGTTAGTCCGTGTCACCAATGAAAGACACAACTGCTTAACACCAAAATAGAAATTTTCATCAATTTTACGCATTTCAAAACATAATGCTGCTCCCAAACGAAAAAGGAATTGTATAAACACCGTTCTTTGGTTTTCCATTATTTATGACCGTTTTTGTTGAACTTTATGTTCGTGCCAATAAACCACACAAAAAGACAGGTAAATTCGTTGCGTTTTTTTACCGTGCCACAACTATTGTATGATAAATTGATGAGATTAACAGTTTTACATTTAAGTAATTTTTTTTCTGTATGTAAAATTAATCTTGATTTTCAGAATACTAGATNCTTTATGTTCGTGCCAATAAACCACACAAAAAGACAGGTAAATTCGTTGCGTTTTTTTACCGTGCTACAACTGTATGATAAATTGATGAGATTAACAGTTTTACATTTAAGTTTTTTTTTTTTCTGTATGTAAAATTAATCTTGATTTTCAGAATACTAGATAGCTCTAATGATAACTTTGGCGACACCCTTGGCGCAGTGGTTGAGCGATTGACTGCTGCGCTGCGTATCGCGGGTGCGATTCCCGCACGGAACAAATATTTGTATGGCCTACAGATAGTTGTTCCGGGTCTAGCTGTTTGTGTATGTAAATTTGTATGTTGTGTCTNATCTTGATTTTCAGAATACTAGATAGCTCTAATGATAACTTTGGCGACACCCTTGGCGCAGTGGTTGAGCGATTGACTGCTGCGCTGCGTATCGCGGGTGCGATTCCCGCACGGAACAAATATTTGTATGGCCTACAGATAGTTGTTCCGGGTCTAGCTGTTTGTGTATGTAAATTTGTATGATGTGTCTCGAGAAATTCCTAGTGTGGGGAAACAACTACCTCGCCATTTACAAGCACGATGCATTTTACTCCTGGGACTGTAAAAATCACAAGAGTTTCTTGTGATTTTTAAAAGAACTGTAAAATAACAATATCTTTCCGTTCCGCCATAGTTGCGGANCTCGAGAAATTCCTAGTGTGGGGAAACAACTACCTCGCCATTTACAAGCACGATGCATTTTACTCATGGGACTGTAAAAATCACAAGAGTTTCTTGTGATTTTTAAAAGAACTGTAAAATAACAATATCTTTCCGTTCCGCCATAGTTGCGGCTAAATGCATACTTAAATATTATTTTTTACCTTATAATGTTATTTTGTAGAAATGTATTAGTCACTAATACATTATATTATTTTACTAACACATTCTTAGGGAAACTACCGGTCTCGACAGACGTCGTCCTGTCCGAACGTTTGCTTTGTGTACGACGAAAAATTATAGAAATCGATTGCAGCGCCACCTACCGGGTCCAATTGTGAATTTAAACCATTCTCGAATCCCCTTGAACACACACAAAAAAATTTCATCAACATCGGTCCAGCCGTTTAGGAGGAGTTCAGTGACAAACACACGTACACAAGAAATATTGTATATTAAGAAGATATGCATCACCTTTGCACCTATTTTTCAGTTCCTTCTCCGAATATTAGTCTGGGAACCAACCCCGACATAGCTGTGAAAAGGGTAAGCAGATTTTGGTACCCTGCCAAAACTAAAAGGTAAAGCAATTTTAAGCGTTTAACTTCTCATTAAGTTATTGTACCAACATTATAGTGCCATAACAATGTTAACGAGTGACAGACACTAGACAGCAATTTGACCTCATATCCGTAGCGATTGTATGACACTTACACGTGCTAGCATGTTGACCACAAGACAGAGCCATCAAAGTTTTATGATCTAGACTAGAACCTAGGAAAAATAGAGGTTTATAGCATTCTTTTGAGGTGGGGCCGGCCGCACCATACAAGAACAGGAACCTGGTGAAAAGAATATTCTTTTTTTTTTCACTTTTTAAGTTTTATATGTGGGCCATTGTTATAGATACCTATAATATATAGCAAACTAAAGGAGCACACTTAAATGAAACATTTATATCCTTGTGATTTATGTTATAAACAGAGATCGGAAAAGGTAGTCTATATTTACCTAATGTTCGTGGAAATAAGTAACATAGAGTTGATAATACCTCCTGTAAAATCAGGATCAAAAACGGATTATTTTCATAATATATCGAGATTGTAATTTTCGAGAGAGAAATTATAATCTAATCAAGATTAATTAGAGGTATTAGGTAGGTAGTTTCTTACCCGTTCTTTTCCAAAGAGATCTACTCTTTGGAACGTGCAAATAGCTTCATCTTTGACTGACCGACCTTGACAATTCAAAAGTGCCTGTAAATGGTTTCATTGAAATAAATAATTTGAGTACAATCTTACGGAGTCTGCAATTTTCCGGTGACATATACATACATATTGATTTGTGACTGTATTAGTTGTGTGTATTAACGCAAGCAAAGCCGTGTGCAAAAACTAGTCCTTTATAAAGTCCGCTCTGGGTTTATCCGCTCCTCTTACTTTGTTCAAGCGATTTTCCTTTGGAATGCGCTCCCTCTGAGCATCAGGACGGCAACAAGTCGGTTGTCCTTTAAGGTGAAGGCACGTGAGCACATTCGCAAGAAGTTGGTAGAATCATCACAGTGTTAATTCGTTGGATTGGTTATTTCTTAATAACTTTGTTTATGTGTATGTATGTATGTATCTATGTATTTATCAATGTTTTTTATATTTTTTCTTCTCTCTATTTTTAGTTTTTCTTTAAGTTGTACCTGCCATGTTGTCTCTTTACCACCCTAAGGTCGACTGGTAGAAAATGCCTAAGGCAATAAGTCCGTCTTTGTACAGTGTTTTTACTAGTGCATAAAGTTTTAATAAATAAATAAATACATATATCTAAATACTAGCTTTTGCCCGCGACTTCGTCCGCGTGGAAAAGTTACTTTGGGCAGCCATTTTTCTTTTAAATATACTAACTGTCGCGACAAGAGACAATTAGTATATTAAAAATAAAAATGGCTACTAAAACTTATAAAACCATTCACATAAACTTTACATTTTTCCATACAAACTTTCATCCTCTATTCCCTATTGTTATTTTACAGCCATGAGGGTAAATTTTTACAAACTTTGAATGTCATATTTATTTATATCGAATCAACAGCCTAAAAAATAAGTTTCAAGCTTCTAGTTCGAAAAATGACGATACTTCCAAGTAACTTTTCATCCCCCCCTTTCTACCCCTTACAACCCTTTTATCGCATTAAAAAGTAGCTTATGTCCTTTCTCAGGCTCTGGACTATCTGTATACCAAATTTCATTTAAATCGGTTCAGTAGTTTTGGCGTGAAAGTGCGACAGACAGACAGACAGAGTTACATAATATTAATAAGAAAGAATTCATGTCAGTTTTTAGCAAACCACAAAAAAAAACAGTTTTCTACATTTAATTCCTCAGGAAATCAAGTGGTTTCAAAGTTTCATGACCCCTTTTACACCTAATAATAGAAATAATTTTCCTGTATTGCATTACGCTATAAAACCCAGTTAATAGTTAGCTATAATCGTAGCTACTATTTTTATAAATTATGTCATGACTGTGTCACAGTTCTTAGAAAACGAGATACTTGTGACACTATTTGAGATAATCTTACCGCAAGTTAATTGGTAGGTAATGAGCAGAGATCGGAATAGGTAGTCTACATTTACCTAATGTTCGTGGAAGTAAGTAACATAGAGTTCATAGTACCGTAAAATCTCGGAATCATAAATGGAATCATGACAATTAAAACCCGGGATTATAAAAACATGATCTGGACTTTGAGTGCAGTTACAAATTATTAATTTAAAGAATCAACAGAAGAAATAATTGTGCGAATACAAAGCTATTTCATTTAACAGTTTTATTAGGTATGAAACTTTAAAAACAAAATAAGATTCTTCAATAAGTATTTCGCAATTTCTTAAATCCCGGGATACAATCGTCATGTTTATTATTCCGGGATTTTAGATGAGGTAGTATCAACTCTATGTAACTTACTTCTACGAACATTAGGTAAATATAGTCTGCCTATTCCGATCTCTGGTAATGAGAGAATTTATTAAACCTTTTATGAGTGACCTCTCGCAGGACTTGCCTGTGGCAGCCTGAATAAAAATTTAAAGACCAAGGCTAAAAACCCAAAACAAATCGACTACACGCTAACTACGCTTGTGGGAACCAATGAAGAATTAAAACTGCATGTCTATATAGTTTTTTTTTTCGGTAAATAATTACGAACTTTTTTTGATTTGCTCTTGACTCTAGTCTTGGTTTAAGATGACAGACTAACATACTAACTTTCATTTGTTATTTCCCCAGTAAGGTTTTTTTCACCTTAAATGGTGTTATTAACCGGTTCTCCGTTGTCTGTCAGAAACACGATTGATATTAAAGTAGATGACGTGTACCTAGATGTTCTTGCATCTCATCTTGGATTAGGATTTATGTAGGTAATTCATGAGTAAATTAGTTAATTTTTTTTAGCCTTGGATGAAATTTATATCCCTGATTACCTTATAATAAATAGCCTGAGATAAGATCGTTGCCATACCCCCATTTCCCAACGCGGAAGAAACCTTAAATTTCGGGCACCCATCAAAATATTTATAATTATATTGATCCTCCATTACAATCCAAGTCTCAATTCCTCAATAAATATGGGTCACCGCACAGGAAGAGAACCCCGGAACCGCGCGCAGATGTGCGCCCGCACAAGCCAAATGGGCCGCCATTTTAGGCCAAGCCCGATCAATATTGTGGCCCGTATTAATGTAGTTATTAACGATGAGGAAGTAGATGTTATGTCGTTTATAAATAGAAGGTGCACGTGGCCTTTTCGGGGAATTAATTTTAATGAGGAAAATATTTTTACCTCTTTATTACCTTCTCGGCAATAATTATTGATAAAAGCTGGTTGGTTGATATTGATAAAATACTTTTACCTATTATTACCTACCTACTCGGTAAAAGGTCAGCCTAGATATACTTTTATAACATTCAGTATTCACCCGTTAATGAAGTAGGTACCTATGTATTACTTTTTTTTTTTAATGATGGGTAATCATCAAATGACTTCTTCCACTCTGGGTGGAGCGGAAGGGCGTGTCATACTCTTACTGACTAAAACCCATCCGTGTTCCTACTAAAGCCCTTTGCGTTCCAGGGCCGCGGTGACTCTTTCGAACAAATTCCGCAACCACCTAAGTATTACTGCGAACTTATTAACTACACACTCCACGAAGGTTGAGGAGATCGTGGAGTAAATGAGAGTCAAGGCCAACTGGACTTTGAGGGTCGAGAAGTTGGAGTCGCGTCACAACACCAACTTCAAGTCGTTTGTGGTGCGGGTCCAACTCATCAGCTCGAGATGTTCCTCAAAGCAGAGTTTTGGCCATAGGGTGTCGTGTATCGACGTCACCGCGGCCAACTGCGCGACACAAGCCAGCGAAACACGACGCTGTCATTTCGTGTGCAGTAGTTTATTAATTTATTTATAGTTCTTTTCATATGTATTTTATTTTATGGGCCACAGATGCCTGAAATAAACTAATTAAATTAAATTGGCTAATTAGTATTGTAGTAATTTATTTGACCATTGATCGATAACGCATTTAAACGTAATTGAACCAAAACTATTGGTTAGGTACTGATTAAGGTAGATAAAAAAGCTTATAACCGTATACCTACTAGGCACGCGGGATTGCTCCTGAGAATCAACTAGTGAAGAAATATCATGGTAAACTTAAAGATGAAAAATCTAGGGCTTCGACATTCCATCAGCAGTAACGATTGTCAATACTCCTAAAAGTTTGGGACTGACCAAGTAATATTCCGGCCGTATATATTCCTGTCCCATTCTGCAGATGTGAATGTCATGTAGTGTAGTTTCTCGGAGACACTTCTTCAATAGTTACCTATTAACCTGTGACCTATTAACGCGGATTGAAAATTTTTAATGAGCTTTTTTTAAATAAAAATTTGATTTGTTTGACCACTACCTCACCATCGTAAACGATGATCTGCTCGTAGCCGACGATGGACGCTTGCTAAGAAGTAACCTACTTCACTCACGACGTCCCCGTCAATGTCCGCCCCGACCCTTGCTCGAGCCAGCCCGCGCCGCTGAGCCTGTAGTCTTAAACTCGCCCTTAAATAATAATAATCTCAGTTCGATCCAGCCCGTCCCTAGCTGCCATCCCCCCAGCGACGCCCTAAGCCGAGGCCCGTACCCCACAGAGGGTGCCCTTCATAATCAGAAATAATTTATTTGTCAGAACATGTGCCCATAGCGTGTAGTCCCTTACTAAGTTTTTTAGTAAGTCTATTATATTAAGGTCTATTATATTAAGGCTATTTATATTAAGGTCGCCACAGGCAAGTGCGGTTAAGCAGTCGACAACCTCCTAGGTTGCACTGCGAGAGGCCACTCAAGATAAACTCCCTTGAATATGATATAACGTACAACTAATATCATATTCAAGGTATGTCCTGGTACTAACTTGACTTTTTTGCTTCTACTTAAGACATAATTCCTATTCCTACTATTTACCTTCGATGTCGTTACAAGTTTAAGGAATTCTTCCAAGAGAATGGGACACCTACGTCCTTCTGTCTGTTATTAACACGACCGATCACTAATTCGCCTGCCAAGCGCAGTCATTAGACCAATATTT
This sequence comes from Mamestra configurata, assembly GCA_002192655.3. Taxonomy (NCBI): domain Eukaryota; kingdom Metazoa; phylum Arthropoda; class Insecta; order Lepidoptera; family Noctuidae; genus Mamestra; species Mamestra configurata. Next base: position 3,794 of record NDFZ01000616.1, on the reverse strand, counting down.
ATGTCAGATAAGTAGCACGCCATTTAATTGTATACCTAACATTCTGCTTGAGACTTTGTCTGGCTCGATTTCAACCACTTGTACAAACTTTGAAACGATTTAATTCATAAAAAGTATGTCTTTATCTAAATTCACGGTTTATGTTTAATATCAGTAGCTAAGGTGTGCAAACTTAATATGCCTATTAAGTTTAGCGGAATGGAGTGTCAGACTCTTACTGACTAAAACCCATCCGTGTTCCTCCTAATGCTCTTTGCGTTCCAGAGCCGCGGTGACTCTTTCGAACAAATTCCGCAACCCTGGATACAAAGGACCCAGTGCGAGTTTTTTTACTCACTCGACTGCACAAACGTAAACGATCGCTTTTGTCAAATTAATTGGGAAAATGGGTTATCTGTCATGGTCATCAGACGGCCCTGTTTACGTTAATATATAGTACCTGGATGACCGAGCTTTGCTCGATTTTTTTTAAACGTTTTCTAAAAATCAAGCCTAGCCAGATCGATTTATCGCCCCCGAAACCCCTGAATACTAAATTTCATAAAAATGTTGTAGCCGTTTCCAAGATTCAGATTATATAAATACATGTGTACAAGAATTGCTCGTTTACAAGTATTAGATTAGATATAATTACGTTATTATTAGAAATAAGCAGAATACGTTTAAAACTCGTCCTTAGAAGGGCACTATTTGTAAGGACCGTTCGCTTTGCATAGCAAACTGTCAAAAATTCCTCTAATTTCCCTACATTTTAAAAAGTTANCAAGTATTAGATTAGATATAATTACGTTATTATTAGAAATAAGCAGAATACGTTTAAAACTCGTCTTTAGAAGGGCACTATTTGTAAGGACCGTTCGCTTTGCATAGCAAACTGTCAAAAATTCCTCTAATTTCCCTACATTTTAAAAAGTTGTAGACAAAATACAAAATTAACAAATTAACAATAATAACTAAAATTAACAAACATACTAAACTAAAATAAAGCGTCAAATATTCGACACTTGACACTCCTCGTGACCCAAGAGCTGGCTTTTACTTTGGCCAGAGGCTAAGCATTGCCATTCAACGTGGCAATGCCGCCAGTCTCTTGGGCACATTACCAGCTGACAGCGTTGAGGCCGAATTTCTTGATGCTTTATTTTAGACGTAGACTAAGATAAAATCACGACTTGAATTTAATAATAATATAATATAATATCTTGGGACAACTCACACACGGTCATCCGATCCCAAACTAGGCAGAGCCTGTGCTATGGCAACCAGACAACTGATAAACATACTTATATATTTCTAAATACATACATATTATAGACAAATTACACGCAGACACAGAACAAATGATCATACTCATCACAATTTGTCCTGGGTGGGAATCGAACCCACGACCTCCGGTTTAGCAGGGGGTCACTGACCACTCGACCAACAGGCCAATCAATTTGACGCCATTGTGGATGTTGTCAGCAAAATAATAATTGCACCATACTCTATCTTAAATCCCAATTTAATAAATATAACTCATATTAAAAAGGTTAAGGATAAGAGGTCCACATTTAATAGCCAGCAGTAAACAACTCTGATGGCATCATAGACGCCAGGGATCGTAAAATGAAGAATTATTCAAGTATCCTTGGGCTATTGATTATTTATAATCATAATTGTTATTATATGTACTAAGGTTAAGATAACTATCTATGGGTCTTTGTAACCTGAACATAAATGGTTTATTACTATTATTTTCATTATAACATTTATGACAACACTTTAACGGGTAATGAACGATTGTAATATGTTGATACAATTAAAAGGTATATTGCGATATCCGCAAGAGAACCAAAGTTACCGACATAGCCCGAAAGATCGCCAAACTGAAGTGGCAGTGGGCAGGGCACATTGCCCGCAGAACAGATGGGCGATGAGGCCGAAAAGTTCTGGAGTGGCGACCGCGTACCGGAAGACGCAGCGTTGGATGGCCGCCCACAAGGTAGACCGATGACCTGGTGAGGGTCGCGGGAAGCCGATGGATGCGAGACGCACAGGACCGGTTGTTGTGGCGACGCATGGGGAGATCAATGTCCAGCAGTGGACGTCTTTCAGCTGATATGATGATGAATTAAAAGGTGGAGTTGGATAATTTAATCGAGGTTTTCTTCAAAGCCAATTTAAGTCTGTTTTAAGTTGGAACTACGGCTCATTCAATTAGTCCCCTGTCTTACGTATGCACAAACATTGTAAAATGTAATCATAGAGCCACAATTAACGACTGAACACTGCCACCCAAAATACAAGCTTCCACTTAGTTTGGGAGACAGTATCAGTACCTATAATACAATACTTTTACTAGTATCTAGTATAAGTCAGCTTGTGAACTGTATAAATTTGCGACAGTAAAGATTATTATTATATTATTATTTTTCCCTATTTGGGGTCAGCTCTGTAGGAATGTAGGTTGTCGCTTCTCATTTCTGGTTTGTAACTAAAGCTGATGCTGCATATTGTTGAAAGGAATATCGTAGAAAGAGAATACAATTAATGAAACTAGGAAGAAGAATGAGTAAAATAATTTCAAATCGGAATTAATCTTCTGGGAGTATGGGTTATACCCCTCAAAACCGGCCAAATGCGTGTCAGACCACGCATAGTGTAGGGTTAGGTAGTTACCCGTCTCACAAGCCAGAAAAATAGTAAAATGTACTTCACTATTATTAGGTTACAAAGTTACAAATGCATTATTGGTTTAAAGTTGTTTTCTATGGAATTATTACGCTTTTTTATTTACCCAGTTCCATTTTTTAAGTTGGTCGACTATTACTCGTTAACTTGTAAAGCCTACTTAGCTGAGATAGTTTTCCTTTAAAATTCATTATATATGCTACTAAGTACCATGTTTTTTTCACGTTTCCTAAAACAATTGTTTAGCTGGCAGAGGGGGAGGGGTACACTTGACCGTAACAAAAATTAGCACTTTAAAGTGTAACATTGCGCAAAAGGATCCTCGGACGAAAAAATATTTTTTTAAACTACCTATCCAACGACATCCCACACTATGGGGGTAGACGATAAAAAATATCATCGCCCCTTTACATGTAGAGGCCCTTCAAAAAAAATTATGTAAAAAAGGTAAAATTTTTAAAATATGTATAATATTAATCACGCCGACAAAGTGGTAAAATAAAATCTACCAAATTTACCATACCAAATTTCAACTTTCTAGCGCTAAGCATCTCTGAGCTAAACCGCGGACGGACAGACAGTCAGACGTACATGGCGAAACTATAAGGGTTCCTTGTTGACTACGGAACCCTTGAAAAGGACTTAGGAAAAAATGGGCCCTGACTTCCTTTTCGGGGCTTCAAGGCTATGCGTTACAAAACCATCACAGCTATAATTTTTTAACAGTAGTCTTAAACTATTACTTACATTTATTTAGTTATGCACACAAAAGTATAGAAGTGGACTTGCTTGAATGCCTTAGGTAAGCATATTTTAGGTAAAAACTTTTGTAGTAGGTAATCCTTGGAAGCCCTGACTCGATCCGGTTACGAAAATGCCCAATCGTAATTAATCCTAGAAAAACGCACGGTTCCCGTAGAACAAGTTACGTAAGCGAAACCGCGAGAGAAAAGCTTAGGTGCTTTGTAAAGAACCATGTTTATATTGAAAGCCAGTTCTTAACCTTCATTACTTAGTACACCATGCATCGGTATCACATTACCTGCCGATGACCATGATCAGCGCATGCGCATGTCTCACTAAATCTAACCTACACTGACATGTACCAGCAACACTTGCTC
>NDFZ01000613.1:7500-11375 GCA_002192655.3 Mamestra configurata | reverse complement strand
TACCCGGCTCTTATAGGCCTCCTTCCTCCGGTACCCCTTTATCGCCTCCAGTGAGCGCCCTAAACCTGGCAACTCACTGATCAAGTCCATATTCATTCTACTGGCACTGCTTCCAGCCCTAATCAGACGCGCCTCTGCCTGAGCCAGTAGCTCTCCCTCTTCTTCACGCCATCTCCGCTTCACCTGCGGTGGCGCGGCTGCGGCGTTGGCCGTCACGGGGTGCGCTCGCATCCTGTGCAAGCCTAACCCCGTTTTGGTCCGGAACGACAGGCCACATTCCGGACATGTCAACTCGCCTTCCCCCCGCCCCGACGGGGGCGGAGTTCGAGCGGTCGGACTTAAAGGTTTAAGGGTCGACGCCTCCGGCTCCTGTGGGAGACCGGAGGTTCGACCATACGTATCTTTTTGTACATCGAAAGCGACCCTTTTTACCTTATGTGGCAGGGGGGCTAGCCCTGCCACAGGTGCACCCACAGCTCTCGTGAAACGCCCCAGCCGTACGAGCTGCTAGATTTGAGGTCCGAGGACCCCCATCGGGGCTTCTCTGGGAACTTCCCCCAGAGCCTGTCCTGGATTTACACTACACACTGAGAGTGCTTGCGCTCCTCGGTCACAATTCGTGACCAAGGTCTCCAGGCTCACCGTAACCCTGGACCATTTACTGGTCAATGCGGGAAGGTCTGCGCGACACCTCAAATCGTTCTAAGGACATACCCACCACGAGATGTCTTCTTCGGTGAACCGTCCCTGCTATCCAGTTCAGCAAATGGTGAGTAGTCCCCCTCTCCCTTGTTGGCTAGGCAGCGGCGCCACGTGCAGGCCAAGGATAGGAGTTGACCCTAGCAACGCCAGTTATTAGTGGCGTATCACTAGGAGCCTTTGACGCCCATGGACTGCATCTTTCCCATCCAGCTGATAGCGGCAGCCAAGAGGGTGCACATCCACAGACGTGAGCAACCAAACCAGACTCCAGCAGCAAGAGAGCTCATCCCACTCGAGAGAGCTTGCCCCTAAGGAAGAGAGTCATAGCCGCCCCCTCCCCCCTTGTTAGCTCAAGGTATGACGCCTCGAACAGGCCAAGGGTAAGAGTCGAACCTATTCCCGCCAACCATTGTTGGTGTGCCCTAGGATCTGACGTATGCGGATCGTACTCCCCTTCAGTCGACAGCGTCATTCGAGAGGGCGCACACCCACTAACGTGGACAGCTAGACGAGCCTCTGGCAGCAAGAGAACTCACACTTCCAGAGAGAGCTTACGCCTAAGTAAGAAAGTCATAGTTAGTTTCCGCCACGTCGCCACTCTTCACGCTTGGAACGAAACACCGTGTGCCCGCCGATATTATCGACCGCGCACCGCTTCCGCCCAACCGAGTAAGTAATGAAACAATGAAAGTAGTGGTTTTTCAGCGACGATCGCGCGAACGATCTCCCACTTATGCTACACCTCTCATGTCTCCTTACAATGCCAGACTAGAGTCAAGCTCAACAGGGTCTTCTTTCCCCGCTGATTCTCCCAAGCCCGTTCCCTTGGCTGTGGTTTCGCTAGATAGTAGATAGGGACAGTGGGAATCTCGTTAATCCATTCATGCGCGTCACTAATTAGATGACGAGGCATTTGGCTACCTTAAGAGAGTCATAGTTACTCCCGCCGTTTACCCGCGCTTGCTTGAATTTCTTCACGTTGACATTCAGAGCACTGGGCAGAAATCACATTGCGTCAACACCCGCGAGGGCCATCGCAATGCTTTGTTTTAATTAGACAGTCGGATTCCCCTTGTCCGTGCCAGTTCTGAGCTGACNTCCATCACCATGTTGAACAACAAAGGTGACAACGGGTCTCCCTGGCGAACTCCCTGACCCACTCGTGCGGGATCGCTGCGGGCTCCATTCACATCCAAGACAGTCTCGGACGTGGCATACAGCCTCGCAACGTAGCTGCAGAACCCCTCAGGCAGGCCTCTTTTCCTCAGCAGATCGATTAGTGCCGCATGCGACACCGTATCGAACGCCTTGGCAAAATCCAGCACCGCAACATGGCATTCTTGCAGCTTTTTCCCGCAGTCTCCCAGCACCGCGTCCAGCACAGCCGAATTCTCGAGTGTGCCGTCGGCGCAGATAAATCCACGCTGTCGTGCATCGGGAGGGCAGCATGCTTCAAGTCTTTTCGCCAAAACGGAGTGCATGTGCCTGAGAGGCACCGACGCGATTGAGATCGGCCGGTACTCCCCAGGACACACAGGACTCTCCGTCTTAGGTACAAAGACCGTGCGGCAGCCGCGGAGCTTATCGGGGACCTCCCCAGTTCGCATCCATGCGTTGAATATTTCCGCCTGAGTTGCAGAAGGCAAAGTATTCCAGGTCCCTGGGACAATTCCCTCAGGACCCGAAGCCGATCTGCAGCAAGGCTATGCCTGACCCCCCGAGTTTGTCCGTCGATTACTTCCGCAGCAGCTCGGGACCTAAAGGTCTTATACAGCTTCTGCACCCTCGCGTACTCCATTCTACGCCGCTTTCGCGTAGACAACCTGGCAGAAGCAGATTGGGTTTGAGACTGACCTTTGCGCCTAGGCCGCCCCCGCCTTTCCCCATCACGCGCACCCCGCGCCATCCTTGCTTTGGAGCTCGACATGAGGTCCTCCACAATTCTGACGTGGTCTAGCGACTTGGACAGGTCCGGGCTTTGCAGGCTTACGGTGATAGGCGTGACTTCAGAGGGGAGCTCAGCCCCTGCAACAGGCCGCTCTGTCGTCGAGCTTTCGGCAGCGCCGGCGATAGGGGTGCCCCTGTCAGGCAAATTAGCCTCCCCTGGGGCACTCGGAGAAGGAGCCCGAGCCAACTCGGCCAGGCACGCTCGTACCCGGCTCTTATAGGCCTCCTTCCTCCGGTACCCCTTTATCGCCTCCAGTGAGCGCCCTAACCCTGGCAACTCACTGATCAGATCCATATTTATTCTACTGGCACTGCTTCCAGCTCTAATCAGACGCGCCTCTGCCTGAGCCAGTAGCTCTCCCTCTTCTTCACGCCATCTCCGCTTCACCTGCGGTGGCGCGGCTGCGGCGTTGGCCGTCACGGGGTGCGCTCGCATCCTGTGCAAGCCTAACCCCGTTTTGGTCCGGAACGACAGGCCACATTCCGGACATGTCAACTCGCCTTCCCCCCGCCCCGACGGGGGCGGAGTTCGAGCGGTCGGACTTAAAGGTTTAAGGGTCGACGCCTCCGGCTCCTGTGGGAGACCGGAGTTTCGACCATACATTTCCTTATAATTATCGAAAGCGACCCTTTAACCTTGAGTGGCAGGGGGGCTAGCCCTGCCACAGGTGCACCCACAGCTCTCGTGAAACGCCCCAGCCGTACGAGCTGCTAGATTTGAGGTCCGAGGACCCCCATCGGGGCTTCTCTGGGAACTTCCCCCAGAGCCTGTCCTGGATTTACACTACTCACTGAGAGTGCTTGCGCTCCTCGGTCACAATTCGTGACCAAGGTCTCCAGGCTCACCGTACCCCTGGACCATTTACTGGTCAATGCGGGAAGGTCTGCGCGACACCTCAAATCGTTCTAAGGACATACCCACCACGAGATGTCTTCTTCGGCGAACCGTCCCTGCTATCCAGTTCAGCAAATGGTGAGTAGTCCCCCTCTCCCTTGTTGGCTAGGCAGCGGCGCCACGTGCAGGCCAAGGATAGGAGTTGACCCTAGCAACGCCAGTTATTAGTGGCGTATCACTAGGAGCCTTTGACGCCCATGGACTGCATCTTTCCCATCCAGCTGATAGCGGCAGCCAAGAGGGTGCATGTCCACAGACGTGAGCAACTAGACCAGACTCGAGCAGCAAGAGAGCTCATCCCACTTGAGAGAGCTTGCCCCTAAGGAAGAGA
>NDFZ01000613.1:0-5000 GCA_002192655.3 Mamestra configurata | reverse complement strand
CGGCGACGGCAGACGCGCCGCACCTACGTCCGCACTGAGGCGTAGACATAGGATACGACGTTGACTTGCGTCGGGCCGGACGCGTCTAAAACGCGTGCGCGATTCGTCAAAACTACCGTCCGACGGCCGGTCGGCCACCGTCGCGGTCCCACTACCCCCGTGAAGGGGCAACGGGGCTCCCGTACGGCGCTTAGACCGACATCGAACGGGTCGCGATGTATTTACTAAGAGAGAAGTGCACGCCGTCCGCGGACGTCGACGGACGCGACCCGTGCCTACCGACCGAAGCCGACGGCATCGAGGCGCGCGTCCGTACGCCGCGGAATGACGATGAATCTCTCCGTTCGTTCATTCGAGTTTCGCAGGTTTACCCCTGAACGGTTTCACGTACTCTTGAACTCTCTCTTCAAAGTTCTTTTCAACTTTCCCTCACGGTACTTGTTCGCTATCGGTCTCGCGGTAATATTTAGCCTTAGATGGAGTTTACCACCCACTTAGGGCTGCACTCTCAAGCAACCCGACTCTAAGGAGAGTCCCTCTCGCCGCGATCCTCCGTCGCTACGGGCCTGGCACCCTCTACGGGAAAACGGCCCCGTTCAAGACGAACTTGGACAGGAGTGATCGCGACGAGAAAGCGGAACCTCCCGAACACCACATCTCCCGCCGTCTGAACAACGGCGGGATTCAGTGCTGGGCTTCTTTCCTGTTCGCTCGCCGCTACTAAGGAAATCCTGGTTAGTTTCTTTTCCTCCGCTTACTAATATGCTTAAATTCGGCGGGTGATCCTCCCTGATCTGAGGCCAACGATAAAAAAATGAGGCAGACGCGATATCCGTCAGCGTTACGACGACGCAACCGAACTCGAGTGATCGAGAACGACGACGGCGTCGATGCGCTCTTCGGACGTCGAGTCCGCCTACTGCTATATCATTACATATACATTTGTACATAAGACGAACGTCTCACGAAACGACGTGCGCGCGCTCTTCGAGCACGAGTGACGCGCGTTACGGGCGAAGAAACTAGCGAACGATAACGCATCGCAACCCTCGCTGGTTAGCGATTATTATCACCGACCGAAGAGTCGCGAGCGCACGTGCTTTCACACGTCCGTCGCGTTTCTTTTGTACGCCCGTACGCGAAACACGCTAGAGCGCGCGACACGCGTCGTTCGACAAAATGTCTTATTGTATAATATAATAATAAATTATTATCATTATATTTGAACGGACAACGCGAGGGGCCCGTAAACGCTCACGCGTTCACGTGCTACGCCACGCGCAGAACCGTCATGTGCGCGTTTAGACGCAATGTGGCATTTGTATTTTATACAGCCGGCCCTCAGACAGGAGTGGTCCTGGATGTGTCTCCACGGACCGCAATGTGCGTTCGAAATGTCGATGTTCAAATGTGTCCTGCAGTTCACACTATGACGCGCAGTTAACTGCGTTCTTCATCGACCCGCGAGCCAAGTGATCCACCGTCCAGGGTAATAGTTTTAAAATTAATCAAACACATTTTACCACATGGATGATCGTTATTTTATTTAATGTTACATAGATCAATACATATAAGGATTTTTGTTATTTAAATAAATAAAAAAAAAAATTATCCCACCGCAGTATGAGGGACGATCGCGTTCACGAACGCGTCCTACGGTACTCGTGGTGCGGTTCTATTTTACCAGTCTACGCACCGTGTCAGGACGCGACGCGAGTACGACGCGCGCAGCGCACAATCGCACATCCATCTCGGACACGAGCCGTCGAGCGTCGTCGGGACACTGGAGGCTCGCGCTCGCGATGATGGGAGAGCGCGCGCGCGCGTTTCTATACTCTCATTTGTTGTTTTGTTTTAGGATTTGTTTTAGAAACGTTTTACGCGCGTCGTGCATTTGTTAAGTACACGGTTAGCGTTACACGTTAATGATCCTTCCGCAGGTTCCCCTACGGAAACCTTGTTACGACTTTTACTTCCTCTAAATGATCAAGTTTGGTCAACTTCCCAGCAACGCCGACGGCCGTGAAGCCACCGCGTGTCGGTCCGAAGACCTCACTAAATCATTCAATCGGTAGTAGCGACGGGCGGTGTGTACAAAGGGCAGGGACGTAATCAACGCGAGCTTATGACTCGCGCTTACTAGGAATTCCTCGTTTATGGGGGATAATTGCAAACCCCAATCCCCAGCACGAAGGAGTTTCAGCGGGTTGCCCGGGCCTCTAGGCCAGGGAGAACATGCTGATTCCTTCAGTGTAGCGCGCGTGCGGCCCAGGACATCTAAGGGCATCACAGACCTGTTATTGCTCAATCTCGTGCGGCTCGAAGCCGCCGGTCCCTCTAAGAAGAATTTTAATACGTCGCCAGTGAGTTGCGTGACGGAGCCACGCACACCTAAATGGCGACGCCTATTTAGCAGGCTAGAGTCTCGTTCGTTACCGGAATTAACCAGACAAATCGCTCCACCAACTAAGAACGGCCATGCACCACCACCCACCGAATCAAGAAAGAGCTGTTAATCTGTCAATCCTTCCGGTGTCCGGGCCTGGTGAGATTTCCCGTGTTGAGTCAAATTAAGCCGCAGGCTCCACTCCTGGTGGTGCCCTTCCGTCAATTCCTTTAAGTTTCAGCTTTGCAACCATACTCCCCCCGGAGTCCAAAATCTTTGGTTTCCCGGAAGCTGCCCGCCGAGCCATTGTAGTAACGTCGGCGGATCGCTAGATGACATATTTACGGTTAGAACTAGGGCGGTATCTAATCGCCTTCGAACCTCTAACTTTCGTTCTTGATTGATGAAAACACCTTTGGCAAATGCTTTCGCTGATGTTCGTCTTGCGACGATCCAAGAATTTCACCTCTAACGTCGCAATACGAATGCCCCCAGTTATCCCTATTAATCATTACCTCGGAGTTCTGAAAACCAACAAAATAGAACCGAGATCATATTCTNGAAAGAGTTGACGTAGTAAGAGATCTTGGTATAATGTTGGATTCCAAATTGCTCTTTAACCAACATATTGATACCATCACCAATAGAGCCTCTCGTAACCTAGGTTTTGTAATGCGCACTTGTAGGCCTTTTAGTAATTGTCATATTCTAAAGATTATATACTTTGCATAGGTATGTGCGTAGCATTTTAGAGTACTGTAGCCAAATCTGGTCACCCCAATACGAGATATATATTAAAAGAATCGAAACTCTACAGAAAAAGTTCGTAAAATTTCTAAACTTTAAATCCCGTAAACGTCATGATTCTTATGTCCGAGACTGCAAACACTATGATATACTTCCCCTTGTGGATAGGCGTAAGATGTTGGATATGCTTTTGTTCTTTGATATCCTACGAGGTCATTTAGATAGCAGTGATCTGCTATCATCTATATATTTCTGTACACCAAAAACACGTACCAGACATACAAAATTGCTCAGTATCCCTGGCCATCGCACAAAATACGGGCGAAATGCTGTTATGACCCGACTGCCTCGCATCTACTCTGACACTTTTGAAAATGTTGATATATTTAATTTATCCAAGCAATCCTTTCGGAGACAAGTCAAGCAAATACTTGAATAATTTGTGCCATCACTCATTCTCTTAAGTTGTAATTGTTTTGATATTTTTTTAATTTTGTCAATGTGTCAACAATTCCACATTATTTTTCACTTTTATAAGTTCTTTTCTTTTTTTCTTTTCGCCACTTTTTAGATAACCTATAGCTTTGTCAATGCCGTGAAACTCTATTATTGGCTTAAGAGATAATTTGTTATCATCTCGCAATCAATGTTCAGTGTATGCAGGCTCTAAGATGCCAGTAACTGTATTGCAAATGCATTTGGCTGTTCATTGATGGGGAGGTGAACATTCATAACTCATGTACGTTAATAATAAACTGTTGAGTTTCCAAATAAATAAATAAAGAAGAAAAAACATGCTGGGCAATAAAGGTAGAAAAAGATTCTTGCAAGAAGGATTTACTTTTTGCCAAAGTAATAAAGCAGAGTCCACAATGATATACTACCTATTATTTTTTGTTTCTAATCTTCCCTGTGATCTGAATGCGAACAAAACAAAAAAATAATTAACCAAATCGGTCAAGCCGTTCTCGAGTTATAGATAGCGTAACCAGGAGAAATAGGGGTTCGATTTTATAAATATAGACAAGCTGTGTCCGTGGCTTCGCTCCCGTCACCTCCTGTCACCTCCCGTGAACCGTTACCTACCCTTCCCTATCTACCTGCCCTACTCTACTTTCCTACCCTACCTACCTGCTATGCCAGAAAGAATTTACACAGTTAATGATTATCTTGAATACAAAAAGGCTTGGGATTGAACAGCTTCAATGATGGACATGGCCCAATGTTTATATTTACGTTTATATGTTATTTTTGCACATTGACTGTTTTATATTCTCATTTTTGTATACTTTTTGACATGTATGTTTACTTTGTTAAGTATTCTATTCTATTTTATTTGAATTCACTGTTTTTTGACATGAATACTTTTTAAAGTATTATATATTATACTTGCTTTATTTTATTTTAATACATAATTGTGAATATGAGGACTATATGGGTTATCTTTCTTTATTGTATTTTTTTTTTTCAGCAGTTTGAGTACTTTTTGTGGCTAACTAAATGTCCTTTCATTGGCCTTGTTGGTCGAGTCGTTGAGCTGCTTACTGACTGGACAGGTCCATTCAAATCTGTGTGGTTCTTTCCTCAAAAGACCATTTCAGACACTAATCTGCATGGTCCTCAAATAACGTATTGTGAATGTGAAGAAGAAAATGAAATTAACCCCTAATATTGCGGTGTCATGTACACCGCAATATTAGGGGTTAATTTCATTTTATGTTAGTCTGGCAGTTTGAGTTCTTTATGCGACCTACCCAAATGTCCTCACTTTGGTATTGTTCGTCAAGTCGTTGAGCTCCTTAACCTTTTGAACGCCAGAACATAAACGCATCGGCGTACCCCCGACGCCAAGCCACAAATTTACCGT
>NDFZ01000611.1:0-11370 GCA_002192655.3 Mamestra configurata | reverse complement strand
TACCTGCACAATATTATTTGGTTGTATTGTACTCTAGGTATTTATATCCCTGCCTATTGGGAATACTGGTTAGATGTTAAATTAATTGTGTGTTGGAAATGTTTTATGCTTTCTCATAATCATTATGTAATTAAAACTCAAATCTCTGCCGTCTCGGCACAGTAAGATAATTCAGTTTCATTATTTACATATTGATAGATAGGTTTGTAGATAGCATGAATAGCTTCATGCCAGCTACAAACCTACATGGTAGCAAAAGCTGTTTGAGAAGAAAGGTAAATTACATTACAAGGAAGTGAACACATCAATCATAGATTAGGAATATAGGCAGACTAAATAACTATTATTTATAAATTAATTATTATAACACCTTCACAGATACATTCAAGGCGATGTTATAACTTTGGTACATATAAAACATATAATGCAATACATCAGATACCTCAATCATTATTTATTGGCCAGACCTTTTTCAATTAGATTTTGCGCTACTTTTACAAATCTTGGAAAGTTTTGCCAAAATATATCTTCCGATAACACTGATATTATTGAGAGCTAACATTAGAAACCAGGCCATAGTGAAATGATATAACTTTCATATTCCAGTGACATAGAACAAGTCCTGCACAAGTTGTTCACGGAGGGCATCCCACCACTGATCCTGGTGGGGCACTCAATGGGCGGCGCGGTGGCGGTGCGAGTGGCTCTGCAGCCTTCGCTGGAACACGCCATACATGGCATCGCTGTCATTGACGTGGTGGAGGGTACGTTATATTGTGAAGAACAAGTTGTTCACGGTGGGCATCCCGCCACTGATCCTGATGGGCGGCGCGGTGGCGGTGCGAGTGGCTCTGCAGCCCTCGCTGGAACTCGCTACACATTTTTTTTTTTTTTCACTTATCCTAGTGTTCATTAAATGGATGGACCCTAATCTTATTACAATCTAGCCTTGTATATAGACTACTAAGTAATTTAATTAAAACCTAAACTGTTATTATTGTCTTTACTAAGAATGTGTCCAATGGCACTTTTCTTATTGTCTCTATTAAGGCGAATACACTTCGTTCTTGTGTGTATTTGGTAACACTTGTGCTACATTACACTATTCACTTTCACAAACACTAAACACTAACTCAAACGGTTTTGTTCTTTTTAGTCTTCTCACTATGTCCGTGTGGTCGAGAAGCCGGATCGCTTCGACATTCACATGTTGATGAAGTCTCTGTTCGTGAGCTTCTGCAGATTTTCGTATCACTTTTTCGATGAACTCAATATATGTATATGGCATCGCTGTAATTGACGTGGTGAAGGGTACGTTATATTGTGTAGAACAAGTTGTTCACAGAGGGCATCCATCAGTACTTTTTGTTTGTGTGTATTGTTTATAATTATGGTGTCTTAAGTTGAGTGAAATACAATAATCAATATTAACGTCAACAACATTAAGTTGCCAGTAAAAACCTTTATGTATCTCGTTTCGAATGTGGTCATGTTTATTTACTTATTGTATACATACAATATACTTAAAAAAAGAAAATTTTATACAGAGAAAGGGGCTGCTTATTTCAATAGAAATTTCTTGCAGCAGATCTGCGACAGAAGAGTGGGATAAGAAGTGTAGACAGTCTGGAAAGAGACAGAGAAGGAAACTTAAAATAGACTATACTAACTTCGTTTATCTTCCTTCGAAACGATTTTCATGTAACAGCAAGTGCTCCTAAACTTAATTAATGTTTTTGTAATTACAGGCACAGCCATGGATGCACTGGCCAGCATGCAGAGCTTCCTGAGGAGTAGACCCACACACTTCAAGAGCATTGAGCATGCCATTGAGTGGTGGTAAGTTAAAATTGTATTATTTTTATTGAAAAATAACTCCTGCTGCAGCTTCTCCCGCGTGAATATCGGTACTAAAAGTAAAATAATAGTTGTATGCCAAGGTGTTATCTGTTTCTATACAAAATTTCATTAAAATTGGTTCGGTAGTTTAGACTTGAAAACGTAAAAAAAGAGACGAGTTATTTTCGTTTTTAAATAATTCGGTGTTATGGTCTAGCAATACTTTGCTTTACATGTTGTCAAGACATACATATTTTTGTGTCTATATCTAATTGATATGTACTCCACATATCAAGGGTTGCGGAATTTGTTCGAAAGAGTCACTGCGGCCCTGGAACGCAAAGGGCTTTAGAAGGAACACGGATGGGTTTTAGTCAGTAAGAGTCTGACACGCCCTTCCGCTCCACCCAGAGCGGAGGAAGTCATTTGATGATTTCCCATCCTTAAAAAAATAAAAAAACTCCACATATATTTCTTTCATTTACACTTACTTTCAAGAATAAATTATATAAATAACAGGTAAAATGATGATTGTTTCAAAAGTTCTGTTCTATTTTCAGTGTTAGAAGTGGTCAAGTCCGAAACGTGGATTCTGCTAAGGTGTCAATGCCCAGTCAAATTGTCAAGTGAGTTTAATTTGTATAATTTTTTTACTTTTGTCTGTTGAGTTCTTGGTTCTGTGACCATGCTTCAATTTATTTTTGGCCTATCAAGGCTAGTCGAGTAGTAAAAGGTGCTGACATCTTGAGTCAGCACCTTTTACTACTTGACTAGCATTTTTAACATGGGACTCATTGCATGTTAAAATCGTAGCCACTTACCAAGCCAGCCTATTTAGAAGCAGAGTTGTATGAGAGCAATTGTGGGTGGAGTTAAATGGCGTGGCGTGCGGAACCCTATTAATTGACTGCTGTAAGGAGCGTGCAAAGAACTATAGGTAGCAGCACAGAACAGTGTCAATGCAAGTTTCGAATTTTAACACAGGATGGCGTTGTTTACGACGTGCACGTTCCCCATACTGATAACGAGCTTCTCTTTTAGCTGATTCTGATACAACAGAAGAATTGAGAAATCTTTTTTTTTTTTATTCCCAGCTGTGAATCCGGCCTCCTAGCCACAAACGAGTTGGAGTCGTACACTTCCGTGTCGGACGAGCCCGCTCCGAGTCCCACGCGCCACACGCCGCTCGTCGACCGCATCGCCGAGGAGGACGATGACGCCGAGGAGGGACACGTGGACGCTGAGCCCGACCCCGAACTGTTCTCCAAGCCACAGGCGGTAGGGGACGGGAGTGCTGGAATGAAGTAAGTCACTATTTGCTTAAATAATTATATCAGAGTCGGCTTCTGTTGTCTTTGGTAGCCATTACAGTTAGGGCTTAAGCTGCACTCAGGTTGATCCACACCTATATTAAGGCCGTACCCAGGTCATGAACCAACCGTGATGAACTGACATGTCCCAGGTACTGTCCTGATAATTACATATGCAGCAACCTTTAACGGGAAGCAGGTTAAGCTTAATGCCTGACAGACTTTCAAGCTTCTTACTGTGTGTAATGAATACCAAGAACACCAGTTCCAAAGGCTTAATGCGCTATCTACATTACTGAAGTCATTACAAATAAAAAAAAGAAGCAATCGCGGTTTGCTTGCCACTTCAAAAAGTTTGTTCCTAAAATGCCGGGGTAGACGCCTCGTGCAAATTTTGCTGTGTTACACCGTCACTGCGTTGTAATCCTTCTATCACAGTGTCACCTAGTCTTTTCCCAACTATATTACTGGCTTCCAATCGAATCGGATTCAGCTGAATACTGCTATTTACGTGGAGCGACTGCCTGCCTATATTAGTATTAACAAGTTACTGATTATTTTGTATATCATTTCCAGATACAAGTGGCGCATCGATCTGTCAAAGACGGAGCGTCACTGGTCGGGCTGGTTCCGCGGACTGTCGGCCGCCTTCCTGAGCGTGCGGGCGCCCAGGTTGTTGCTGCTGGCCTCCATCGACGGACTGGACCGGGAGCTCACTGTGGGGCAGATGCAGGGTCAGTAACATCTGTATTAGAGACTCTGGTCGGGCTGGTTCCGCGGACTGTCGGCCGCCTTCCTGAGCGTGCGGGCGCCCAGGTTGTTGCTGCTGGCCTCCATCGACGGACTGGACCGGGAGCTCACTGTGGGGCAGATGCAGGGTCAGTAACATCTGTATTAGAGACTCTGGTCGGGCTGGTTCCGCGGACTGTCGGCCGCCTTCCTGAGCGTGCGGGCGCCCAGGTTGTTGCTGCTGGCCTCCATCGACGGACTGGACCGGGAGCTCACTGTGGGGCAGATGCAGGGTCAGTAACATCTGTATTAGAGACTCTGGTCGGGCTGGTTCCGCGGACTGTCGGCCGCCTTCCTGAGCGTGCGGGCGCCCAGGTTGTTGCTGCTGGCCTCCATCGACGGACTGGACCGGGAGCTCACTGTGGGGCAGATGCAGGGTCAGTAACATCTGTATTAGAGACTCTGGTCGGGCTGGTTCCGCGGACTGTCGGCCGCCTTCCTGAGCGTGCGGGCGCCCAGGTTGTTGCTGCTGGCCTCCATCGACGGACTGGACCGGGAGCTCACTGTGGGGCAGATGCAGGGTCAGTAACATCTGTATTAGAGACTCTGGTCGGGCTGGTTCCGCGGACTGTCGGCCGCCTTCCTGAGCGTGCGGGCGCCCAGGTTGTTGCTGCTGGCCTCCATCGACGGACTGGACCGGGAGCTCACTGTGGGGCAGATGCAGGGTCAGTAACATCTGTATTAGAGACTCTGGTCGGGCTGGTTCCGCGGACTGTCGGCCGCCTTCCTGAGCGTGCGGGCGCCCAGGTTGTTGCTGCTGGCCTCCATCGACGGACTGGACCGGGAGCTCACTGTGGGGCAGATGCAGGGTCAGTAACATCTGTATTAGAGACTCTGGTCGGGCTGGTTCCGCGGACTGTCGGCCGCCTTCCTGAGCGTGCGGGCGCCCAGGTTGTTGCTGCTGGCCTCCATCGACGGACTGGACCGGGAGCTCACTGTGGGGCAGATGCAGGGTCAGTAACATCTGTATTAGAGACTCTGGTCGGGCTGGTTCCGCGGACTGTCGGCCGCCTTCGTGGGCGTAATTTTTAAGCAACGTTCGCATTGGCATCTCGAGTTACAATCTGTCACAAACACCTCAAATTTCCCTACATTTTCATAGATTGCGACTGAGATGTAAATGCAAACATTGTTTAAAAATTATAAGAATTGGCACTCTGGTCTGTAGGCTACTATGGAGCTCTCCTGTCGCACGTAAGACGCTAAACTAATAACTAGTAAGTAGTAATCCAGCGTAAAAAAATCATTTTATTTTTTTATTTTGCATTTAAAATCCATTAACATTAAATTTCGTAACAGCTAAGGACTTTCACAGCTCCATGTTCAATGCTTGAGGACTTTTGACTAAACACCTATTCTCAAGTGTAATTGGATTAATTGTGTGTTTACAGGTAAATTCCAAATGCAAGTTCTAACGCGGTGTGGACATGCAGTGCACGAAGATACACCAGGCGAGGTGAGTTTTCAATTTTATCATAAAATCTTATTTCATCTCTCTTGTATACAGGGTGTATTTAGAAGTGCTTGATGTTCTGCAAATGATATACAATATCAAAGTTTCGAACAAATCATGTTTTATGTGGTGTGCTAGCTGCTGTTATTTCAAGAACACAACTGTTCTAAATTGCTGAAGGAATTTTATATTTACTTTTATATCCCAGGTGGCGCGCGTGGTGGCGTCGTTCGCGCTGCGACACCGGCTCACTGCCGCCACCGAGAACGGAGAGCTCATGCAGCTCGTGCACGGCAGCATGCCGGGCTGCTGAACTGCACTTACAAGCTAGACATGCATCATGCCTTTTGTGACTTGACCTTGCATCGGAAGACACTCAGACAACTCTATGGTTATTGTAAAGAATCTTTTCTTTTTATCTTCAATGCTACTAATCGAGGGGCTACATGCAAACAGAAATAATGCCTTCGTATCTTGTTTTCATCCCTGTCAAATCCATCTAAAAGTTCTACTATTTTTTATTTAAGCTCCTTTTGATATTTGCTAACCATAGCAAATAAAAAAATATTTCTATTCGATTCTATTCCATACGATTGTTATTCAAATCTAAATTGATGACAAGTCTCTGGTCTTGTTTCTTTTATGTCTATAAGCCATGTAGAACCTTAATTTTTTTAGCATACAAAGTCTTATGTCACTCGGGAATATTTTAGCTTTCTAGTAATTAATGTTCCTAATCAGATGAATATTTCAACAGACCTTTTACAAACAAACTTACAATCGGGTTTACCTCTCTTTATTATTATTAAGTATACACATCGACATTTCATGTCATAAATAAAATTCGAACATTTGATTTAAACAGATTTACTTATCAGAGATTTTTAGCCTTTTAGAAGTCTGGAAGTAATATAGTAAAATTTTCGTTGTAAGTCAAGTTATAATAGGCAGTAATAGGCTCACTCGAAAATGACAACTGACCAAACATAATTAATTATTGTTTTATTGAGAGTTCTATTGAAATCACGGTTTTGGGTTGTGTATATTTTGAAGTGATAAGTTTAAAACATCAGTGTACGAAGGTTGTTTAAAATAGTGCTTTTAGCAAAAAAAAGGTTGTGTATTTAATATTATTTGAACCTCGGTTGCCTCTTTAGTTTTTATACATGCAGTGGCAACTTGGTCTTTGGCCTGTAACATATTAAATTATAGTCTGTTTCTAGGTAATTAATTTATAGTGGTTAAAGGCACAGAAGGCTTTGATAGCAGAGGCACTAGTAGGAATGATGAGAATTGTTACTCTAAAGATTCGTATGTCAGCAAGGTAGATATCGAGGCTAACTGCCCAGGGTCCATTTGCACCCCATGGTGTCCAAAATTTAAAAAAATAGTCTATCATAAATGAGGGAACCATTTCTTAGGGAAAAGATAAATATACCGACTTTTAGTTCAAAAGGAACGGGACCAACTATATACTGCATTTCAGTTGGTATAAAGCAGCTAATAGGTAATTAATATTTTACTGGTTGTACTATCATGGCAATATGCTCGTTCCATAGCTAAGCATGGGCGAAATATGGGTGTTCACTATGCACCTTTTCTTAATTATAGGAGCGGTGTTAAGTTGATGGTTGTAGTGATTTCAATAGAATTTTTTTTCAAATGATTAATAAAGGAGACAAAAATATTTGAATAAGTCTGAACACTTCGAAGTACTTACCGTTTTGTTTCGTGTAAGTGTCCAAGAATGATGCTAACATTATCAATATTATTCTATTACTCACATTGACTGGCCACGGCTGTATTAATTTACTAAGCCCCGGTTTCTGGGAAGAAGTGATCGATATGTCACAAAACATCGAGTGACGCGATTTGCTGTTGAAGATAAATGCAACCAAATGAACTATCCTCGTTTGATAATTTATCACATTGATTTTGCGATAGTATTCACCGATCCGGCTATAAACTTATTTACTTCACTAAATATTTTATACTTATTAAAGACACAGTATTATTTAATAGTACAAAAGATGGAGAGAAGAGGCTTGTATAACAGTTATGGCTGGTCAATGTGGAGGCAACAAAATTATGTGTTTATATTCGTTGAGTAAATAAGTAGGGGTGGTACAATAGCGGTGTAAAGTACTGAAATTAAAAATTACTGGCTTATGTAAACAAATTGTGATTTTAGATCATAGTGCCAGTTTAACCATATGTATCATGTCCCGTAAAGTATTTTGGTGAAATTAGGCCTCTTGCTTAGTTAACAGATGAATTACTTATATTCGTTGTCTCTCTTACCGCCCGATTTTGCCCAACCAATGTAAAAACATCATCAAAAATGTACCTATTTATCAATGAACGAAAATATTTTTCGAAACAAATAAAAAAAATATAAATATAATTCTTTTAATCTTAAGCTTTGCTCATAGTGAGTCTTTATTTTAATTTAGTTTTTAAACTTTCTATTTTGAAATTGTGGAATTATGTATTTCTAAGAAAAATGCTCCTATTTTTTTTCATCTTATTAACTTTTATATCGCTACGGCCGTAAGCATATTGGTTCAAATGTTCCCCACGACCGATGTGATAAGACTAAGGAAAACATTTAAATAAGTTATTTAAAATAATGAAACGTTGCGTAAAAGTTATTACAACTTATGCGTGTTATATTTGTGTTTAGGGAAGCTCAATAATCACTGGTCTGTAAGATTGTAGACGGCTGATTATGAGTCTATGGTAGGAGCACGATAAATGTGCAATAACGGTCATTGACCCACATACATTTATTGACTTTCTCAATATCAAAAACAGAGATAAAGACATAAAGCTGTCCTGAATCGACTTCTATCGTAATCCTTTATGTTCTCTAATAATGAAAAACTTCACTTATTGTAAGTTTATCTGGCGACTGCCATAGATAAAGTGAGAATGTATCAGCTAATACGATTATCAAAAAGTCCAAATAATGTATGGTCTGATGACGCTACTGAAATGGCACCGTTAGAAATTTCAAACATTTTGGTAGACAATCGTGGTCCTATAAAAAGTGTAGTGTGCCTTCTTGGCAAGACTTCCTACTTGACGTATCGAAACTCCACTATTTTGTGGTAAAAGGGTTCTGTCGAGTTGATTTTTGAGACAGTATTTAATTTAGTTTTTGTTTAACTTCCGATATGAAAAAAAAGCCAATGAGTCCTGTCTGGTAGCGATAAAATATTACGTAACGGTCTAAAAGTTAAAAAAAGTTCCTTTATTCATTTCATTGTTTTCACTTCGTAACATCGATCTCAAAATCTGAATAATTATCTTATGTTTGTACTAAAGGTAACGTAGTAGTCGAAATTTACGTAAAGTGCTAGTGTAACTGCATACGTAATCAAATAGTATTAAAAACGACATTACTCAACTACTCAACATCTGCCACCTTTAGTGCCTTAGTAGGTACTCATTTTGTGTCGTTGCTCGAAATATTTATTTTATTGTTTAGCTATTAAGTGCCTGTCAAACGGTCCATTTGATCGGGATCTATTTGAATGCTTTCATCCAGGAAAAAGTTTAGCGATCTAAACTGGCCGTGTGATAGGGCTTCACATGTCTCAATTTGTATAGATTGTACAGATGCTATTGATGTTTAAAATGAAATAAAGATATATTTAATTCAGTTTTGTATTTTATTTGTTATCCATGAAATACTGGTCTGTTGCGTCCGGCTAGTCTGGAAGCCAATTCAAACGAGGCTCGGAAGATTGATATGTCGGTACAAAATAAGTAAAAAGCGGTAATGTGTTTAACATTTTATTTTCAGATCAAATGGCCGAATACATAAATTCAAGCTAAAATAGGATGTCCGTGACTACCGCCGGACCACCAACGCCAATCGCTTCCATATTATTTTGGTAAATAATTAAAAGGTAGTCACGGACATGCCGAATACATAAATTCAAGCTAAAATAACACCATGATACAATATTACTTAATTATACAATATTATTTGTTAAAAAGTTATGGTAACTTTAACTTATAGTTGTAACAAACTATGTTTGTAACTTAGTGCAATGACTAGCTTTACTTGTTAAGTAACGATATACTGTTTGTTACATATTTGAACTTTATACAGTTCTCACTAACCAAAACATAAATGTTTTCATGCGAAATACATATTTTTAAATGAAAATACAATTATGATAAAGATAATATCACACAATTTAGTTTAATGATACATAACTACATTATTTAAAAGCAGTTAATAATATTAACGTTCCGAAAAATATTTTGTTAAATATGATCCGCCCGGGGCCTCTCAAGTTAAGGCGTCGGATACATACCATTTAAATTCAGTTCAAATATTTTTTTTATCTTGAAGCAGAAAAACCATAATAGTCGCTGGATAAATACATCCTTTATGACTGACTTATGCATTTATTCAGCGTGAGACATGACATGAGCGATGCATTGCTAAAATGCATTTTCATAGGAATTGTACCAACGCGTTGTCGGATTGTCGCGTCGTGTCTTGTCTGTAAGAACGCTAAAAGTCGAGACCAAAGTATGGTCGAAACAAGTTCAAATCCCTAATACCTATTTACTTAGTATTTGTATCAGGCATAATCTTTGAGCTCTAGTTTATTAACTTATACAAAAAAATCTCACTGTTGAAAACCACTGAAAACCCTTAAAGTTAGTAAATATAAGATAATATAATAAGAAAAATTTGCAAAAATAATGTTACTTGTGCCGTGCAAAATAAATTAAATTATTAATATTAGTATTGCGGATTTGTTATTGAGTTTAAAACTACCCGTTGAAAAACTTTGGAGGAACAACGTTCCTGTTTAAAATATTCAATATATTATACAGGTACCTAACAATTAAATTAGCCAGCGGAACTTAGCAGGTATGGGTAACACGATCAAAATCGACTCCTATATTTAAGTAATTAATCCACCGAACTTCGATCACGGTAGCATATATAAACGGAAATTAGATAAGTATGCAGGACATAATATTGTATATGTCACCGGAAAATTGCAAACTCCGTAAGATTGTAATAACTATTATAATTTTTATTAGATTAGATTTAATTTTTTGATATATTGTGAACAAATAATTTTGTATACAATAAGACCTATCCAATTCAACAGTTTCCAATATATCCGTGTCTTATTGAGAAAAATAAGTTTGCTATTTCACGCGATATTTTATAATCTTACGGCGTTTGCAATTTGCCGGTGACATATATAGTGCATAAGTGTGCACCTAGTTCCTCATAAGCCGATGGATAGAAATCAGAGTATTCGACACTCGAGGGGAGAGATCAGGAGCTGGACCGACAGCGACACGTCCGCACCGAGGCACGGGAGAGTCACACCATCAACTTCCAAATTCTGGGCTGTTCCTGAGAAATTATTGATGAAAAAAACCAATAACACTTTTTCGTCAGACCTGGGAACAGACCCCAGTACCCCACGTCGGCATTGGCGAGACCAACGGGGTGGTTAGACACTGGTAGCCACCAGATAAATGTGCAATAACGGTCATTGACCCACATACATTTATTGACTTTCTTAATATTAATAACAGAAATAATTACATAAAGCTATCCTGAATCGACTTCTATCGTGATCCTTTACGTTCCCTAGTAATAAAAACGGTTCATAATTTATTATTCGAGTATCTACAAAGCGATATTAGGGAAAGGTCAATGTACTTTATTGCAAGTTTATTTGGTGTCTACCATATCACCGGCCGTTGACCCTATGGTCACCTATAATCACTTCAAAATTAAAAGACTGTTTCTCGGCTTCTTTCATTCGAGATTAACCCGTTAAGCTTACGCGGTTTCGCTTCACTAATTAAGTTTGATCCTTTATTTATTATTATAAATATTTTAAAGACTTTAAGCCAAAGTAGTAGGCAAGAATATTAGGCCAATTAAAGTAGGCAATTAATTACAAATAATTATGAATATGTCTCACT
>NDFZ01000609.1:0-11363 GCA_002192655.3 Mamestra configurata | reverse complement strand
ATTATGTGTTAGGTATATATGTTGTAGTTGTTTATTATCCCTTAATAAATAAAATAAAAAAAATAAAATAAAATAAATCTCATCCAAGTTAAATCGTTTTCAATATATCCGTGTCTTATTAAGAAAGAATTGTTTACAATTTCATGCGATATTTTAGAATCTTACGGCGTTTGCAATTTTTCGGTGACATAAACATTAAAATTAAGTAGGTAATAGTGATTGTATAGTAAACGAGGATGTACTATACACATCTGAATACACTATTGGTAAAGAAAAAAGATACAGAATGGTTGACATAGATCAATTTTGGTTCTTATGGCAAATATAGGTTCTTAACCCACTTTGAAAGTACTCATTTCATGGAAACATAAACTGTATGGGAAGCAAATAGAACGCTTACGTTAGAAGCGGTTAGAAAGCAGTTCAAATGTAACAGAACTGTGTTAAGCCAAAATAGCAGGGCACCGATCCGATGATAAGGATGCACCTATTTTTGTACACTAAAACCAATGTGTAACAAGCATCAGACGTCGGTTTCATTGCACAGAAATAAGTGATAACCCGATAAACCGCAGTTTATATCAGTGGACCAAACTGCATTCTAAAGAACAAAATCTTAGTTGGCGAAAGTTCTCAAAACTTTCTTTCCCTTCAAGTTATCTCTTACAAGCGATATCATATCTTCTAATACCTCTTAAGTCTTTCCCACAGAGCATCGAAACGCCACTGCGGTCACTGCTACAGTGAATAGGTTACTTCTAGGCAAGCGTGATCCATTATCGACTACAGCATCGCTTTTCATTACGTAAGATTGTGGTAAAACGCCAGATTATAATTATCAATAACTAGTACTTTGCCCACGACTTCGTCTGCGCGGCTTTAGTAGGTCCACTAACTTCAACGCAGGACGCGACCCCTTTTTTGGGGTTACTTTGGGAAAATTAGGCACAACAATTTTCATTAATTACTCTTCCATTTCTGCTGCTGATTTTGTGGTTTCAAGATCAGCACGACTATTCACCCCGTCAGGGGTTGATTATTCAAATTTGTTAGATCTGTTTCAATTATCCCACATTTATATTGTTGTAAATTGAAGCAAGCAATAATGTTTTCCCCTTAAAACTTCATCACCCCTTTTCGTCCCTTTAGGGGTTTATTTTCGAAAAATTCAAACATTATTTTAATTTTTTTTATTGAAATCATTAATGCCGTGTTTCAACTTCATCAGACCAAGCATTAAGATTCTCCCCAGTTCGCTCAAACCGCAACATTTTTCTTGCTTAGAGCATTTTATACTCGGTGTAAAATTTAAACGAAAGGTCCGATTTAAATATTTGAATAATTGGAAAGTGTAATTTACATGTCCATAATCAACACTAATTATCAAACCATTTTATGGGTAAAGATTAATATCATGATACAAAAATCACCACTTCTCCATTCCACCCGAATTTGATTGAATAATTGAACAAAAAGCGGTCATTGTGACTTAACCATAATAGTTAGACGGCCGGCGGACTTTTTTATGGGTAATAATAAGTACTTTAATCATGTAGTACATTATTGATGTGAAACATGTAATGCGGCGGGTCAGACGGAGTGACGAGCCGCAAAGTATGAAACATCTAATACGGTGTGGTGACGCGTCGCCATGCGCAAGTGACTAAACAAGTTGCGGAATATGTTCGAAAGAGTCAACGCGGCCCTGGAACGCTAAGGGCTTTAGAAGGAACACGGATGGGTTTTAGTCAGTAAGAGTCTGACACGCCCTTCCGCTCCACCCAGAGCAGAAGAAGTCATTTGATGATTTCCCACCCTTAAAAAAACAAAAAAAAGTGATTTTTAATTATGCCATATCTTTTTTCCTTTCATAAATAATATATCCTTTTATGTTTATTATTTGTACAAAATTATTTCGATGTTTCACATTTGCAAGGCGTCCCGCAACGGCTCACTTTTCTTCGTTTTCGTCCTATTTCTCACAGAAACCACGCTACCTACGTTGTTTTAAAAGTAGGCTATGGTAATTGGCGGTAGAACAGTTTTCTATTTGTGAAGGCATTTCTTGAAAAGGACCAAAACTTCCAGAAAGCAAAACATATAAACATTTTTTTTATAATATTCTTAGTTCAGCCTCCAGATTCCATGCTCTATGGTCCCCTCTCATCAATGAGTTCCGTGACGGATCTCGCAGCCTACGTGACCGGTCTACCTGTCTTCTTGAGGAAATTATGGATATTCCGGCGAAGACTGATGGAAAGTTATGGGGACCGGACCGGCGAGAAAAGAAATATGGGAGCTTACAGTTTTGGGGGCTTAGTGGTAATGAAATTGGGGGAGTGGGTATTGATGAAATAGTGTAATGTATGTTTCAGTGTTATTCTATGTTGCTAAAGTATTAAATAAGTGGTGAATAATATTCCCTGCTTCATTATTTAATTAAAGCTACGTACAACTATTGAGTGGTCCCCTAAACTAAGACTACTATACCTAATGTTGAAACCGCTTATTAAATAAATATTAATAAAATAGCATCCAAATTCAGAAATTACAGGTCAAAAGCAGCGACAGAAGGTTTAAACCTTTATATAAGGTTGTTAATATTTTAATATACAAAAAGTTTTTGTTATATTTTTTGAATAAAAAAATATTTTTTGTTGAAAGAAAATTCTGAAAAAAATATTCATACGGGCGAAGCCGGGACTGGCCACTAGTATATTAATAAATTGACGGGCACAACAAAATTTTCAATAAGTAGGCGACAAGAATGGTTCTCTTAATTATTTATTGTACACCAAAACAACTCATAATACAGTGATAATAAAGTTGAAGACGAGCTTAACTCAAATTTGAGGTCTCTCCCAGCAAACCCTTTGAGTGATATAAAAAGATCACAAGGTTGTCAAAATAATTATATTATATTTTTAAAGCAAAGAAAAGTGTCAACTCATTCATCCTCCAAAATAAACATTAAAAATGAGTGACAAATTAATGTCATTTTTTATTATAGGGTTGAAGGAAACCGTATACTCATGGTGGAAATTACTCTTATTTGAAATGATGACGTCATGCCATATCTTTTGTTTGTATGACGTCACTAATTTATTATGCAGGGCCCTACTCACTCTTCTCTTGTTTTATGTTTTTGTTAAAATAAGGCGCCATCTACACGAGTGAGTGTGACGTGGCGATCGATATTATCGTACTGTCACTTCATTATATAACAACTCTAAGAACGTGTTTCCACGCGGTGATATTATTGCGGCGATTCGACGATTGACATTGATAAGCACGTTAACTGGCGGCGATTTAATCGCTCGTGGAGGAGGAGCTTAAAGTGAAAAATTATTCTCTCTTCCTCTCATTTTTTTTTCATATTATATTTGCTTGCTTATGATGTGTAGATTATATGCGTTAGTTCTTTTTAAATCGGTTCATTCATTTCTAAGAAAAGGCCAGTCAAATTAGGAATGAACCTTGGAAAAATCTTTTTTTTGCTTAAATCATGTATTTGATCTTAGCTCTTCTAATCTCTTCAAAATTAGAGTGAACAGGCTTCTTCTGGGTAAACTCGCTCCATCGTCGACTTGGTCTCAGTCATCTATGACCTAGACTAGAGTCAAGAGCAAACCCATATTAAATAATAAAAATAAACATTATCCGGGTCATTCCGAAAAGAACAGACAAAAAAAAATAAAAATAAAAGCTAGAAAAATCAATCTATCTCTATTTTATTTTTACAATATGTTAAAATAGGTGAAACTAATTTATTCTGTCAAAATTAAACATTTTAAAAATAAACACGAAATTTTAAAAATGTATTGGATGCGTTTAATTTTTTTTATAATTAAGACAGACATAGCCTATTAATTAAAGATAAACCCAATTAATTTAATCACATTTTTGCCGAAATCACTTTCGCAAAAAAACTAATATCACTAACTAGCTTGCGCAAAGCGAAGTTGTCATTTTTTTGCGATTTAAGATATTTAATTGAGTAATGTTGTTAAAAGAAAGCAGTTAATTTATAGCTTGAAGTACAAAATTATAAAAAAAATTCTTAAAAAAAATTAGACAGCTGCACGGATTAAAAATGTTTAATTTACCTACTTGTGAAACTCGATCTCTTCTACAATAATTGCTCTAAACAAACATGCTCGTTAAGTTTTTCCATCGAGTTATCATTGGAAAAAGATGTTTAAAAAAACAAAACGAACACGCGGGTGACATTTGGTGAAATTTAATGTTGACATTTTGCGAGGTATGTGTTTTGTTGATATGAGTCTTGTGGTACTTGAAATAAACAAATTTTATTTTTTATTTATTTAACTTACTTCCCTACTGAAAAAAATACGAGATAAGAATTATTGCAGTTAGCCTAATTTTCAGCGTTACTCTTCTGAACTAGTCTAATATACATAATCTATACTATTATAATAAAGCTGACGAGTTTGTTTGAACGCGCTAATCTCTGGAACTGCCAGTCGGATTTGGAAAATTATTTTGGTATAATATGAAAGCATGTGGCTTTCATGAGGAATGCTATAAGGGAACGGGCAAAAAACGGAATATGCGCGTACGAAGTTGCGGACAAATGCAACTTCGTATGCGCATATTCAACAGTCTAATATAAATAAGAACTTGCCCATTTGTTTGAAATATCGTGAGGAGTTCTCGCTCAAAATAAATTGTTATTATAACTCTCGGGTCTTGGGGTCCGAGTGCACATAACTTATTTAAAGATCTCTCAAGGCGCTTAGTTGACACTTCACGTGACCCAAGGGCTGGCTTTTACCTTGGTCAAAGAATAAGCATTGCCATACAACGTGGCAATGCCGCCAGTCTTTTGGGTACACTTCCAGTCGACAGCGATGCGGATGAATTTTTTGACGCCATATTTTAGGGTTTATTTAGTTAGGAGATTTTATTTTTATTTCTAGTGTATATAGTTAGTTAAGTATTTATGGANTATAATAAACTTGTTGGTAGTTATATTTTCGAGCCGTTTGGGGTTGAAACTCTCGGGTCTTGGGGTCCGAGTGCACATAACTTATTTAAAGATCTCTCAAGGCGCTTAGTTGACACTTCACGTGACCCAAGGGCTGGCTTTTACCTTGGTCAAAGAATAAGCATTGCCATACAACGTGGCAATGCCGCCAGTCTTTTGGGTACACTTCCAGTCGACAGCGATGCGGATGAATCAAGAAAAGCACATTCGAAAAACCTAAACTTACTTGAATAGTAACAAATAGTGTTACTATGCTAGCAGCCAAGTGTTTTCACAAACTCCCCTAGGATTGACCCTGAAGTTGTTCTTTTATAACCTTGAACTAATATGACCTTGAAGCCGACATTCTCTCAAGCTGAAAATGTGCTCTTAAAGTGGAAAACCATGTCATTGGCAATCAATTATTCCCACTAATTACTTAATAGTCTGAAATAAACTAATTGAGCCTAATTTTGTTCGACGGGGAGAATCTAAACGAATGAGATGTTTATTCATCTTATTTAAGAAAAAAATTAAAAGCCTAAATTACCGCGATCTTAAGTTATTGGATAAGATAAAACTAGGAATCAGATTTTTTTATTTCATTAGTCATCATTCTATGTAGTTTTTGGTTTCGATTTATTTACTCAATATATATATTAATATAATATATTAACTCAATCGCTAACAAAATTGGCTAAGTGCGAGTCGGACTTGCAAGTAAAGGGTTCCGAATGAAGCAGATTTTTACATGGTATTTTGTAACTACATACTTCACTAGCGGACGTCACGCGTAGTTTCCGTTCCCGTGAGAGTACGGTGATAAAATATAGCCTATGTTACTCGCTGATAATGCAGCTATCCATTGCTGAAAGAATTTTTCAAATTGGTCCAGTAGTTTTTAAGTTTATTCGTTACATACATAAATACAGATCTCTCCTCTTTATAATATTAGTATAGATCTATTTAGATTTACGGAGATAAGGAGAGGGGCAATTTTGATACGGACGTTCGGAACCCTAAAAACAAATAGAATGTTCTTTCAAATCATCGAGTCACCCTAGAATGAAATCATTCCACCAAACTTAATCAGACCAGTTTAATTAAATACGCATTGGGTGTCCGGTTCGAGGCAAAAAATACCTTTTTTAATTATAAATAAAATTACACCCGGTTTGGCTTGAAAAATTACTCGGTTGTGAAAACGGAGTGGTCAATTTAAAGCAATGCCCAGGGATCCGTTTTATCCGCCAGACTGATTGGCTGGACACAATTTAACAGAACATGTGCTCCGTACTTTGTTATTAAAGCCTTCTTTTATTTTAAACAGTATGTTTTTAATTGAGTTTTCTTTCATACAACAAAAGGCCATGGATTTATGATGAGAAAGATATGACTTTGTAACCACAGGTTAGTTTAAACACTATATCGTCGGCGGAACCCGTGAGAATTATATCGGGTATCTATGTAGATGTTGCTACCTGGATATCTTAAAATAACTTCATCATCATCGGCCTAGCCTTTTCCAAACTATATTGGGGTCGGCTTCCAGTCTAACGGGATTGCCTACCGTCCTTGGCATGACTGGAGTCAGATTTACTGGCTTCTGTCAACCCGTAACGACTGTCAAATATCTACAAATGACAGTCCGAACCAACGGCTTAACGTGCTATCCGAGGCGTGGAGGAAACGCGGTATAAGAAGATGATCACCCATCCACAGACCAACCTTGGCAAGCGTAGCTTAACCTTGAAGATCGACCCGTGCGGCTGTTATTATTTAGCCACGAGCTCGAAGTAAAATAACGTATATTACCGTAAATTCGCGATTTAATACTACATAGATGGTCCCGTAGTGTTGTAACGCGGACACATATGTTCGTAAAAAAGGACATACCAATATTTCCGACAGAAAAAAAAACTAGATGCAGTGATCGGTAAATAAGTAACTTAATCTTCCATAGTAGTAAAATATTCACATTAGATCACAACAAATGAGTACATACATAAACTCGCGTCAAAAAACAACTAACAGTGAAAGACATTTCGATGACCTCACGCAACACTAGCGCCTCTAGCGGTGAATTCAAATGCGATAGCCGTCATTCGTCATTCTCGTTCTTAAAAAACCTTCAAATTCATCAATCAACAGTCTGCGACTGCGATGCAAATGTGAACGCTCCTTGAAAACTGTTTGTTCCTCAGATCATAAATAGTTCAGTTGAAGAGTTCAGTCGAAAATTGAATAAACGGAATAATAAAACCAAATAATACAGCCAAAATTCATTGCACCTGCCATCTTATTTCTTCACCAAACTTTGTTGACTGGTAGAGAATACTTAATGCATTTACAATGTTAAATATTTCTTTAAAAAAAATGAGAAAAAAAGGTTTTATTTGTTTTATTATTATTTCAGTTTTAAAAGCGACACTACCACTACTGTAAATATCCGAACTAATATTTTAAATGCCAAAGTGAATTTGTTTGTTTAGATTTTGATGAATTTTGGTACACAGATAGGTGGGACCATGAAGACGGTTATAGACTTATAGACAGAAAGTGCGAAAATAAATAATTAGGTGAGCGGAGCCGGGGGAAAAGCTAGTACTTTATAAAACAACACTTCACGTCTGCTTTTACACTACCTGTACAAAAAAACATCACACATTATGCACCATTATCTTTGTGAAATATTACCGCGTGCCTTTTTTATTCCACTGTAATTTGAAACCCACAAAGGCAGGCCTCCATTTTATAGGCGGCCTCAAATACATTTCCCATTTTTATTTATTCCATCCCAAGCCTCATTCGGATCCCGTGGATAATCCCCATCTTTAAACTAAGGCTGTGTGAACATCAGCGACAAAATGCAAATACATTATAACTGTCTTCAGCGCCTGATTGATCGTTCCTTTTGACGATAAAAAAGGAGATTTGACGCAGCGCAGTTTCTTCCAATCCTCCAGTTTTATGACGGTCACCTTATAAAATAGGTATTTGTAAGGTTTTAGTATGTATTTCAGTTGAATTACGGACGACTGTCGGCTCTTGATAAACTTGCAGGGATGTTTTATAGTGTGTACTTCATTGCATGTATTAGAACATATCAGGGATGGTCGAGGGCGTGTTCTATTGTTTTTATCCTGTGATTGGACTTTCAGCGTTTTGGGCTTCTTAAAATATTTAATATAGAAGTTTTGACTGAGCTTTTGAATGTTTGGTGTATTGCCTGGATTTTCCTTTATCCTAAAACACTAACTTCATATATGATGAGCCTATTGAATAAGTATTAAATTAATAGGTGAGTAACCCATAGACGGCGCGTGGAGAGATAGGTGGACGATATTGTTGCC
Source organism: Mamestra configurata (assembly GCA_002192655.3). NCBI lineage: Eukaryota > Metazoa > Arthropoda > Insecta > Lepidoptera > Noctuidae > Mamestra > Mamestra configurata. Next base: position 3,023 of record NDFZ01000609.1, on the reverse strand, counting down.
ATCATAAGTGGAACCTGGATGAGGCTGCCACAAGAACGCGGGGATTAGTACATGAAAAGAGAGGTCGATGCTCAGCAGTGGGCGCAGTTGAGCTGGGGATGAAAATAATGGTAAACACTTAGAAAGAACTGAATTATTTGAACACTAACTTTTGATCGCGACTTTGTACGCGCATATCCCGTTTTTTTCCGTTCCCGTTTAGCCTTCCTCATGAATGCGGCTGTCATATATAAAAATCATTTTCCAAATCCGACAGGTAGGACCTAGTTCCAGAAATTAGCGCGTTCAAACAAACAAACAAACTCTTCAGCTTTATTATTACTATAGATATAAAATAGTTTTTGGCCGCGACTACATACGCGGATATCACGTTTCTTTTCTGTTCCCGTAGGAGTTTCCCAGTCCCGTATAACCTATAGCGTTCCTCATGAATGCGGCTGTCAAATACTAAAATAATTTTCCAAATTTGACTGGTAGTTCCAGAGATTAGCGCGTTCAAACATATATTGTATAGATGAAGAAACATGAAAATATGTCATTAAAATAAACACATAACCCACGAATGCAGTGTCATCCATAACGCATACCTCGCTACATAAATAGAGGACACTATAAAATCTCCATACAGATGGCTACATGTTCCAACTGTGATTTACCGCCTCGTAAGTGAGTGCTACAAATAGCAGTGCGTACGCGATGAATTTCACCCATAACGTGATGTAATAAAACGGGGTTTATTTTAGCATTTCCAGCGAATACTCGACGAGTAAATCAGGGACTCTGAAGTTGGATTGAATGGACTCATTTGCTAGAGGTTTTCAACTAGTGTCTGGGTTTTGAAGTGTTATTGCTAGAAATGTTTGGAATGGTTCTCTGAAAATAGTTTTTGGGTGTCTCTATTGGTTATGACGGCAGTAGGGCTCTGTAGATAAAGTCTTGAGTAAAAAGGTATCAGAAAAATAGGTAAGAAAGGATGGCGAACGAAGAAATTGGAACAAATACGGTCAGAGCATTTTTATTTTCTTTTTGTATGACTTCGTTAGTGAATCTAGTGACAGTAAACCTACAGTTCTAGCTACATCTAAGTAAAAGAATTGGCAAGAAATAATAGCAGTCACCACATCCACCCATCCTGTCGGTCGATTCTGTAAACGTCTCATCGTGTAAACTCAGGTGAAGTGAACGCGAAGTGAAATGCCGGTCGATTCTGTAAACATGTCGAAGTTGAAAATTTAAATCCATATAATCAAAATGTCACTGAAATTTTGATTGTATGGATTGAAAGCTCACCTCGTGATCACTTCACTCAAGCCTTCACTTCGACATGTTTACAGAATCGACCGGCTGGCATTTCATATTGATTGCATGGATTTACAGCTCACTTCCTATAAGTGCATACTCTAGGTGCATCGTCCTCTCATAATATTAAATTATTTTTGTATACCAAATATTGTAAAACCATTATTTGAAAAGAGTAACTATGGAGTTTCTTGTCCGTTCTTCTCCATAAGAATCTACCTTTCCAAATGGACAGTAGAGTCACTTTTTAACTGTAAATGATGACGTTAAAAGTGTTGTTTAGTGGCCTAATTGAAATAAACGCTTTGACTTTGATTTCGTTATCACTTCAACCAAGCCCACACTTCGCGGATTTAAGTATATTAAAGTTGGTTTATTTATTTTTTTTGCAAATAATAACTAAAAGTATAGAATTTAAAACCTGCTGTAGGTGGTTTATTTTTGTTTTACCACATAAATACAGAAAAAAAACAGCAAAAATAAAATACTTTTATTCATGTAAGAGTAAACAAGCCATGAGCAACATAAACATTAAACCCGACACTCTGGTGACTTTATTTTAAAAAATCCTCCAATTTAAAGCGAAAAATCTCGCGATAAATTTTCATCGATTCTCAAATTTAAAATGGCTGCAAAATAAAACTGGAATCATATCCGATACGTTCAAAATAACCGGTCATCATTGAAGTTATCGGGATTTTTGTTGATGTTTCGACAAATACCTCGTTTTTAAGGAGGGTATTGATCGGTATGTTTATTTGTGTTTATTGCGATGCTATTCTACTACGTCAACTTAAATGTAATAGTTGAGTTCTTTCGTTTACTTATTTTTAGGACCTTACTTATATAATAAATTTAACAAATTGCTAAAGATATAAAATTTAAGTTAAAATAGGTGTAGTATAATGTTATCCGATTATTTAGCGAAACTAAATTACTCCACTTAAAAACTACTAGAGGTGTTGAAATAAAGTAGATGACTTAAATATATTTATCTAACCCAATATTATCTGTCATAATTTTAGTTTTAGATATAAATATAATAATAAAGCCTAGTTTATAGGTAGCGCAAAACATTGTTCCTTTTTAGATATTGAAAATATTTGTTAATTTATTTACCTAATTGACTGTCCCATTTGAAAAGTACCGTCGTAGAGAGATGGCCTGAAACACAGGTTTAAATAAACCTAGATCGGGCAATGCACTACATTGCCTTCAGAATTCTATTTTTGCAATTGTAATCTTATACTTGTCATAACATAGTTTTTATCCAGATTATTATGGTACTATTATAGGTTAACATTAATATATACTACTAAACGATATGTACAATTTTGGTAAATTTAATATTTCAATAAATGTTAATTGTTATTATTATTAGCCGAATAGTAAAAGTGAAATAAAATTAATAATAATAATAATAATATTTATTTATTTATTTATTTACACTTTACGCACACAAATGTACAGAGGCGGACTTAATGCCATAGGCATTCTCTACCAGTCAACCTTTGGGTGATGCAGAGAATGGTGGTAGGTGCAATATGGTGAATAAAAAGCGATTCATATTTAATTTATACATACAAACATTTAAATAAATAATACGAATATATAAACTATACATACAATAATAATTATAATTATAATTATAATATAATAATATGGCAACTCTGGCTGTCAGATCAAGCTCTGTTTTTCGTAATCGTAATTTCATCTTTAAATAA
>NDFZ01000608.1:0-11362 GCA_002192655.3 Mamestra configurata | reverse complement strand
GTTAAATTCAGAAGCAATTCTAACATAACATTGTTTTGGAAGAAAACCAATGAAACACTTATAAATTAACAGACTTGAGGCCATAGACAAGGTGCCATTCTAACAGCGAATGCGATTGTCGAAGTGCCAAAATAAAAGGGATTGATCACGGAACATTTCGACAGCATTTGTCAATCCCATATTATAAAGGTTTTGACAATCGCCTATGCCACGCTACCGCCAACACAATATCACTAGTCTAGAGCATCTAAGCTACTCCAACATAACGTACACAAACTTAAAGACGCTTACATCAACACACAAGAAACTGTTGATATTTCCATCATCAATAAACCAAGCAACCTCACACGTATCTGTAAGACAAACAATACTCAATGATAATGCTAGAGATATGGATATGACCTACGACAACTGGTCATAAGTTGTGTCTTCTCTGGCCTGTCTATCAGCACTAATTACTAACGGTAGTTCGTCAGACGGATTGACGTATGCTTTGACTCATGGTAGTCAAATTATAGACTATTGTCCGTAATATGATTTTGAAGGAGAATCAAAGGCTTGATAGTAAACTGAGTTCTTTGGAAGTCTTCAAGTTGCACCCAGTTCCAGATCTATTTCTGTGTTATGTTAGATCTATATTTCTCTTGATCGAAATTATAGTAAATTGTTTTGTTGGTATGTCTTCAAGTTGCATCCAGAATTCTAGATCATCATGAAAAGACATGTACTTGGTTTTGACAACGTTGAGAGCGAATTTTTGTTAGCAAGCCACGATAGAACTAGGTTTTATCCAATCTGAGCACAACTGTAAACTTTGGGCCAAANTCTGTGTTATGTTAGATCTATATTTCTCTTGATCGAAATTATAGTAAATTGTTTTGTTGGTATGTGTTCAAGTTGCATCCAGAATTCTAGATCATCATGAAAAGACATGTACCTACTTGGTTTTGACAACGTTGAGAGCGAATTTTTTATTAGCAAGCCACGATAGAACTAGGTTTTATCCAATCTGAGCACAACTGTAAACTTTGGGCCAAGTGTCGGCTTCAAACAGCAGCGCTGTGTCATAAGCGAAGGTAATTATCCTACCGCTCGCGCTGGGCAACTTGAGCTCACAGAGGTTGTTGATGAAAGTTAGGAATAAAGGGGGACTGAGAATACTACCCTGCGGGCGCCGTGGACGATGGGAAGATCGCTACTGGGCCATTCATCAATTTTGACCCTCTGGAATCGATTAGTGAGGTAGTCCAAAAAAAGCTTTAGTTGCACATCCCTCAGACCCTCACACCAATATTCATGCACATGGACATGTTTTTGGAAAACCTACTACTTGAGTGAGTATTGAGCTTTACCCAAAAATGTATTCTAATATCCAAAGCATAATTTTCATTTCGGCTCGCTTGCACAAACCAGAGTTATCTTTTTGACTTTGTGATAGTTGCAAACCCGGGGCCATTTAGTATAAACATTTGTGATTATACGCAACAAACTCTGTGTGAAAAAAATAACTCTGGTTTGGGCAAAGAAAACTCTTTGAAAAGATAAGCTCCATATCAACAACATAATATTATTACAGGAAAATGCATTACATTACACTGCACTAGTGCACCATGACATAAACGTGATGAAAATCACATAAAGAGACTGCCAATTGCTGGATTAACTACCCGCTGCCGTCAAGATATAGGAACCATACGACATTACGATGTGAAAGAGCAGGTAAATAACAGCACGCAACCTGACGCAACAAGAGTTCATGGTGACCCTCCTGATTACAAATACCACCACAAATGTCAAGTGTACTCGTAATTGCACCCAATGCACTTGATACGCTATCATTAAACAATATCAACTTTAATTAAAACGAATAAAATCTGACATCTATAAAAGCAGTTGGCGTAAATGTAATTGTAACAATTGCAGATGGATTAAGAATTAAAGCCTAAGTACACAATATGGGAAGCACTTAAAGTAAGCCAATGACAGAAACTTCCCAGGTACCTGAATACTGGTAATACAATTAGTCATATTCAAATAACAAGAAAAAAAAGAATGAAAATAACACAAAATTAAATATTAGTCTAGTTTATATGCAAGAAAACGGTTGTGAAAAAAAATACGTTTGATGCTCATTATGTACATTCTGATAAAAACTGCTTACTAGCAAGCAATGATTACATGGAACATCAAAGAAACAAGAAAGAACCTCCACAAGACGAGCCTTCAATTAAATAACCCTTACGTATGACGGGAATGTACATTGTATAATCATTACCAAGACACATACCACAAAATAAGTGCCGTAGGACCAAAAAAACTGACAGACAAACAACAGATAGGCTCTTTCAATACGAAGACCAAACAAATATAAATAAGTGCCAGTACCAGGAGAGCATAAATCATAGGAGAGCGATAAAGGCCAACCGTTAGTCCTAAATTCCGAACCAGCTACGGTATAATCGCGACCACTTACGAGATAGGAGCGACTATAATAAGCTATTACCGAAGTACTAACCTTTTGACGTATCGTTTAGCGGTATCCATGTAAGCTAGCCGACTATGTAGGGTTGGGACCCGTTAAACTGAGCTCGAGTGATGTGAAACTCAAACCATCGACACTGCAGCCGTAATCGCATTGTCGATAGTTTGAGTTTGAAAATAGAAGATTAAAAAAGTAAGAAAAATATAGCGTAACAGTGTTTTCTGCGTATGACTTCGAAAAAAATGTTTGAATTTGACTTTATTTACTCTTATTTCAAGTAGCAGATGTAGACAAACAGTTATTTGTACCACCTTAAAGGTATTTGCTATTGAAATTGCACATTTCAATAAGAAAAATAAAAAAATATGCGGACTTAATTGTGAACATAAAACCTTCACGTGACTTTTATTATAATGTAATAATATTTAACATTATATTATCACATTATTATTAAACAATGCAATTTTAAAAATTATTAAAAATTCTACGGTTACCAATCAAACACACCACAGACAGGCCTTTTTAAATAAATGAATTTATAACATTGCAAGTCCTTCAATCTCATTGTTCTTCTAATAACCAGCACCGAACTAAAGTAATAAAACATCGACAGTCGATACATCGATAGTGCGCTAGCGCAACCCGCGGCAGGATCAGGGATACTTGGCCAGTGGCGCAGTAGGTCGCCGGCCGGTCGGAATGCGGAAGGGCGTCTTCTCAGCTATACACGCGCGACCGTAGGATTTGTCCAACTCACGATAACTGTGCTATCGATTGAGATTGTTAGATGTTCTTCTGTGTTATGCGAGCCTGGTACTTTGATTGCAAAATTAATAAAGAATGAATGCTACGGATTATCGTAGCGGTTTTCGTAGCAAAAATGTATTCTATTTTGTGGCCAATTTGTGTGTTCCAATATGTAATTTTGAAGGCATTAGGCTTATATTTGGAATATCAAATGAACTATTTAGCAAATGGGTTATATTATATTTCTAGTCATAGCGATTAACTAAATATAGCTTTTGAGATAAATTCGAAGATAAGAGCGATGGAAGAAGGAAGCGACAATTCTGTTTAAAAAGAACAGAGAAATTATGCTACACTGACTGGGAAGCAACACTGATTTGCAAATCACGTAAATAAGGAAGCTTTTGCGATCAAATGAAATGAAATCCGCAGGACGAACAGCTCAAGAAATTAACAGATCATAAATTTTAATTAACGAACTTAACAGTTCAAAAGGTGAAGTTCGATACTTTTGACCCTCAGAAATCGTAAAACAAGTTCATATAACGTTGGACGTCTTGTTAAATTGTTTACATACCAAATATGGTAATTATGTGATTTAATGTCAGTATGGGTGAATGTCGTTGTCGAATGACACCTGTCATTTGACCTTTAATTGTTGTTCGAAATTTTAAATCGAGACATCGTTTTTTTTTTTTTTCTTTGGCTTCGCACGAGACATTGTTTTCTTGTAAGTATCGGTTACACGAATCGATACTCATCGGGCATCAGTTTTCATTGAGTTATTAACACTTTTTTATACAAGCTGGTCTAAAGAGCTGAAATGTTATTTGTATGACAGCTGTTTGTAGACAAAGTATTGCAGTTTTGTTTATCATTAGACGCCTATTTAATTGTATAGTTAAAACGTTATTTTATTAAATAACTAGCTTTTGCTCGCGACTTCGTACCCTCATATCCCGTTTTTTCCGGTTCCCGTAGGAATTTCCGGAAATCCTCTCTTAGTGCTCCCTTGTACTCCCCAAGGAACCTACATGCCAAATTCAGCTTTCTACGACCAGCAGTTACGGTTGTGCGTTGTCTGTCAGTCACTCAGTCATGACTGACTGAGTAGCTGACGTTACGGAAGAATTTTATAAATATTTATATACCTGACGCCCGATTTCCATTGGAAAAAATGGTACATACTGCCATAAAATCTTTCCTCTTTGCATACTAATTATGGGACTCGTGTGCAAGATTTCATGCATCTAGACCCAGTGATTTGGGCTGTAATCATGTTCTAAAGCAGATCTATAAATGTGCAGCTTTCCCCTATAATATTCTCTAATATGACCCTGTCTAAAAACCCAATTTACTTTCCAAACTCCAAATATTAACATCCTTTTCCAATAGCCCAAGATCTATCGTCGAACAAATCTCGAGCACCCACACCTCGTGCATCCGTCTTTAACGGTACCCATGTAAGTAAAATCATTCGTAGGGCGCTCGATAAAAAATGGACCCTGTCCGAACTATCAACCAAAAAACTATAGTCCTGTTAGCCCAGGGTACTGACCCTTTGGGGTGGAATGACCTATTTAGATTGAATGGTCTCATAATAGGATACTCTGAGAAGTAATGTTGATTATTTTTTTCTGGGACAACCATTCATTTAATTGGTGTAAAGTATTGTTTTGATTTAAGATTTTGTGTTTGTTTATTTTGAGTTTTAAATGGAACAATACTTAATAAAAAATACATTACGGTTTTGGTTAATTTTGTTGTTCAAATGATTTAATTGGATGTACAATGAAGGAGTAGAATTCCCTGATGTCTGTGTTTCCTGACAGCAGCACATTCAGCTTTACGTAACGAGTGAATAGGTTACTTCTAAGGAAGCATGCTGTATCATCGACCTCATCATCGCTTAACATCAGCTGGGAAAGCAAACATCACCATCATCATCATCCACAGCCCGACTTCGCCCACTGCTGAGCATAGGCCTATGTTCTCTTGTGCCAATCCCCACGTTCCTATGCCAGCCTCATCCAGGTTCTACCCACGATGGCAACAATGTCGTAAACCCAATAATAAAATGCCATTATTTTGGTCTTCGCTGTTCATCTATCTACTGCATTGTTTATGCTCAGTAACTCACTTTACCATAATTTTAATAATGTACACAACCTATTAATGTAAATACATAAAGTATTATGTCAAAAGTCAATCACACTAAACAAAAAAATAAAAATTAACACTACAGGCAAATAATGACAAATCGAATTCCAATCGCGCCTTATCTTCAAAGTGAAAATGTAATAAAATAACTCTTGGTATGTTAGTATTATTAAAATCTAGTAAACCGCAGAAATAACGAATTCATAAGTCCGTTATTGTACTAGTAATGTAATAGTCACGACTGTGGCTTGAACACAATCTTAATTAAACAATCAAAACATTAAATAAACCATGTACATAAAAACTTGGCCAAACGATCGACTATGCGACAAAATAGTCGTGCAATTTGTGAAATAGGGATGTTGCCTGGGTTAGAAAAATATGATTCTATTTAGTCCGTCAGTAAAATTATCCAAAAATATTTGGATTAGTATTTTTTATTTGATTAAACTAATAAAAAATTACGAAGATAAAAACGAATCAAAGATAAGGAGTGGGGGCTTGTAACGTCACTTTCCAGTTAAAAATGTACTGGTAAGTGACGTCACACGAGTTCTCAATGCACTGTATCGTCTTCATTTTTTGTTTACGTGACAAAAGAAAAAAAAAACGTGTCCAATATTTTTTGAAAATCTATCTGACGGCCTAATTAGATTTTTTTTGTCAAATACCCTATTGTCACGGTTGTAAGAGCCTGTTTGGAGTTTTCTAATAGCTACAACTTTGGGACTATACATAGGTCAAGAATGAATAGGTAACTTCTAGGCCAGCGTGCTCCATCGTCGACCACATTATCGCTTAACATCAGGAGGTAGTGGTCAAGGAAACCTATCGATAATATTCGTAAAGAAAAAAAGACATCTTGATCGAAAATCTATGCCTTGAAAGAGTCCTCTTGATTTGGCAATATATTTTCGTTTTAATATTAGTAGACGAATAGCTACTAAACGAAAAAAATAAATTGAAACGAAGGATCGGCTCACAACTTCAGGCATTACTTTGGCCAGAAAACTATCAAAGTAGGTTTTGAGTTTGCCCTTAACTCCAAATAAGTACTCAACTCAGAAATCGTCCATAAAACAACAAAACATAAATTAAATACCACCACAACTTTTCATCCTAAACCGAATGCATACATACGAAACCATTTAAATAAATATTAATTCAACAAAGATGATAGCAATTATTTATTCACGTTGAATAATAATAAGACTGGATACAATGTATAGGAACAAGACAAGACGATAGTAACTAAAATTAGCCTCCACCTGCCTTTAAAAGTCTAGTTATGTAAGATAAAAGAAATTTAAACGATATTTTTGTTTTTTTGATCTTGACTTCTCTAATCTACCTTGCAGTTACTTTGGCGCTATAGCCGGGAGACATGACAGCCCGTTGGTGAGGCCACTTTTTTTTTTTAAGGATGGGAAATCGTTNTTGCAGTTACTTTGGCGCTATAGCCGGGAGACATGACAGCCCGTTGGTGAGGCCACTTTTTTTTTGTTAGGATGGGACATCGTCAAATGACTTCTTCCGCTCTGGGTGGAGCGGAAGGGCGTGTCAGACACTTACTGACTAAAACCCATCCGTGTTCCTTCTAAAGCCCTTTGCTTTCCAGGGCCGCGGTGACTCTTTCGAACTAATTCCGCAACCCTGGCAGGCTCTGGCCCTAGCGGGCCCCGTCCTCTTTGCTGACATCTCTTTGAGGCGCGCGTGAAACACAACGCGCCATCGACCCGGGCCTGGTGGTAATCGGACAGCGAGCCACCCAACGTTCGCCGTCCGCAGGCCCTGGTGAGGTCACTTGTCACCTGTACATTGTCGTTGCTATTAGTTGAGTACTAACATAAGTTAAGACTATTGTTACTAACCCAATGGATCTTTGTTGTCTGTTAATAAATGATTATTATTATTATTCAGGACTTCTCTGGCAGTCTGCAGCATTCATGACCCCAAATGTCAGAAGTGTGTACTTAGGATTTTTAGGGTTCCGAACATCAGAAGAATCGGAACCCTTATAGGATCACTCGGGTGTCTGTCTGTACGTCTGTCACGGACAATTTTCCGAATCTACTGAACCGATTCTGTTGCAATTTCGTACACATAACTTGCCATTGACCCAAACACGGACGCGTTACGTCATTAATAAATTTTGAGTACGAGGGTCACTTTTGGAATAAAAAATGAATAGGTTTTAAAACTGTACTGTGTGATAAATCAAATTAATGGGCTTATTGTGAGGGTTTTAATTATGCTTTTTTCATAATTTTAAAATAAATAGTTTTGAAATTACTCAAGAAATTAGACGAAAAATAACCATTCCCCCCTTATCTCCAAAACCACTAGGGCGAATTGCAATTGCAGTTTTTTACATTACTATCACTATCAATCAATCTACATAGCCTTTTTCCAACTATTTAGGGGTCGGCTACCAGTATTTTACATGGAGCGAATGCTTATCTGACCTCAAAAACCCAGTAACTGGGTAACACGATACCCCTTGCCAAGACTGGTGTCAGATTCCCTGGCTTCTGACTACCCGTAATGACTGTCAAAGATCTACTAATGACAGCCAATGACATCATTAGAGGAGGAAGAGGTAGGTATAAAACTCATCCGTTACTGGTGACTGACTGAGTGACTGACAGACAAAGCAAAGCCGAAACTACTGGTCGTAGAAACCTGAAATTTGGCATGTAGGTTCCTTGGGGAGTGTAGGGGAGCACTAAGACGATTTCTCGAAATACCTACGGGAACGGGAAAAACGGGATATGCGCGTACGAAGTCGCGGGCAAAAGCTACTAACTCGAAAACTACCGAAAGGATATTCATACGGATTTTACCAAAATTATGCTACTTTGAAATATGTAGGTACACAATATTCAAAAATAATGCTACTTTGAAATATGTACTCAATATTAAAAAATAATGCTACTTTGACGCTCTGGAACAAACTAGTAATTGTAACAAATGAATGAAATTTAAAAAATGGGGCGTAGCATTTAGCAAAGACAAAATGTAGAAGTAAGCGAATCATACAGTGACGTTTTCAGATGAGAATGCGCGGGAAAGTAAATGATAATGTGTTTTGGTTTAATTGATCATTTTGAAGTGAATGTTTTAAATGTAAATTAAGAACACTTCTAGTATCTACCCACTTTGGCAATTGGATATAAGTAGCTATCTTCGCTACAAATGACAACGACAGACATTTTTCGTATACGGGTTAAGTACTTACAGGTGCAAATTAGTTTTTGATGCTCTTGAATAAATATTGTTTCAAAAATGGTTGACACACACAGTTACCAATGTAATTTGTCTTTTTAACTGTTTAAAATAAAATAAGCACAGTGTTAATTTTCGTTAGGTTCTTTTGGAAATATAGATACCCCAGTTCTGTAGGTATGGTTTTCATAGTATACCTATATTCTGCTTAAACTGAGATAAGAAAAATAGATATTCGTTTTGTATTTTTTCTCACTAATTATCAAGCGACTTATTCCAATTCTATAATAAGCTACGAGAACAGTAGTTTATTTTACTATAAAATATAAATACTGGAATTCCACTGTTTTTTTACATAAATATTAAAAAGAATATTAAGAAGACCTACTTACATCCCAAGTTTTACGACCTGCATTATCTAAGAATTAAAAATAGGAAAAAATATATGTATAATAAAGTGCAAAATCTAGTTATTTAAAAACGTACTTCTTAATTAGAGAATTAAAATCGGTAATTAATTGTCGACAGATGTCTGTGACCATTGCAATTAGGTTTTATTTATTGTCACTTGGATTGTCTCTGACACATATAGTCAAATTAATTTGGCTTAAAACATGCTTATTTCTGGACGAATGGAAAAAAAACCGTTACTTAAGTGCGAAAAGTTTTTATAACCATATAATATAAAATAATATTTATTAATAACGCGGTATGGTAGTTACAATTATGCGTTATTAATATAATTATATTTTTGTAATAGCCCATATCTGTCTTCAGAGTCTCATCTATCTCTGAATCAAAATTCGTCAAAATCGGTNATAATATTTATTAATAACGCGGTATGGTAGTTACAATTATGCGTTATTAATATAATTATATTTTTTAATAGCCCATATCTGTCTTCAGAGTCTCATCTATCTCTGAATCAAAATTCATCAAAATCGGGACAGAGATTTGGGCGTGAAAGAAATCGTAACAAAAAAACAAACTCACTTTTGCATTTATAATAATATATAAGTTAGGGTTTCGTATATATGAGCCACTTGGCGAAAGATACATGAGCAAGAGACATGAAATCAGTATTTATGTTCCCAGTTATGTGGTGCAGGTCATCTCTCCGTGAGGATCAAAGTCACCACGCGAGTCTCCTGAGTGTTGGTAGAAGGCAGATCACTCATGCCTACGAACGGTTCTAGGACATGTCAGCTTTTCACGAAGTTGTCTTTTACCACAAGAAAACGTAACAAGAGAGCAAAAGTTGCCAAAATTATACGAAACTTTCGTCATAAACCACCCATAGACATCTCAGATGCGCACAGGAAACGTCAAGAAATTTATAAAAGGAATTTGGTAGGTAAGTTTACTTATTCTAAAGTTTTAAGGACATCGGATATGTCACAACTATCCTTTAAATTTTGACCCAAAAGGCAGTGAGTCCTTTTCTAACGTGACAATTGATCAGAAAAACTTCCCAAGTACCAAAATCAACAATTACGTTGATGAGAAGCTCATACAACGTTGTAAGAACATTCCTTTTACGAGCGCAGCGCTCTAATGTTCCCGAAATAATACCATCGGAGTTCGGACGCATCGCTAGCTCGATCAAACGCTTTTAGTCCTTTACCGGTCCAATAAAAACTCCTATTAATTGCGTAAGCACATGTAATAAACTTTTGGATTGGTTAAAAATAACCGGCGCAAGAGCACCACCGGTCGACTCAGTATAAATTCTTAAAAAACATAAACTTCACAGGCGCACACGGCGTCCAAACAGACTATAAATGACACGAACGAACTTTAAATTCCGAACTATTTGACATTCCAATACGAATCAAATTGGAATTGCCGCCAAATCTGACGTATGACGTTTTAAATTCGGATGCACATCCTGAAATCTATGATTAGAACTCGATTCTAATGCACAAAAAATAGAGTTTAGTATACTTGTTGGGTGTCCGTGTAGTTGAATCGTTGTGGCGTGCGCTGTGCGGCTAGGATATAGGTCATTGCTCCCCTAAACCTGCGGAGCAGTCAGGGCAGTTCATAAGTACTTCCATGTTTAAATTGCCCAACTTGTATGTACTCTCGGTACAGGATGGCTCGGACATTACTTACTCGGCCGACGACTGACCATCCTGCGGTCGTGATAACATCTAGTTTTAGAGCCATTCCTCTCGGGAATGAGGACTATAATTCTAAGAAGGATAAGGTTTTAAATTAAAGGACACGGTTCGACATATTTTTGTGTGTGTATCCTAACTTTGTTGTCAAGTCAACGGTTTTGATACTCTTTTGGAGATAAAAGATTATTTTTTGACTCTGAATTACTTAAGTGTTAAGATGGAATACCTAAAGTCTCCTAAATAAGATACAAGTATCTTTAAAGGACCTTTAAATTAATAGGTACAGTTGCATGTACGATTTGATAACCCGAGAAGGGTTTTAAAAGGTTTGTCTTAGTTAATTATTAGAAAACATGAACCTAAGGTAATGCTAACTTAATTTTCGCAATTATAACCATTATCTACAGACTAATAAACGAGAACAATTATATAATTTCTACAAACACAAGTAACTTAAGCAGGTAACGGAGGTTTATTTAACAGCAGTTTTCCCCTAATCGTTCGGTTATCACATAATGTTGACATTATGAGCCAACAGCGGTAATTTTCGCATAATATTTAGATTTTTTTACGAGTACCGTTTCCGCAGATTTTCGTTGCACTTCACGTGACCATTACTGTTGCT
>NDFZ01000607.1:0-11361 GCA_002192655.3 Mamestra configurata | reverse complement strand
GTGCAATAGTATAATCTAACAATAGGATTGTGACTGGAGCCACAAGTGATGAACTAGAGCTAAAATAGTAGTAATCATAAACAGTTGTTTAACGTTATAACAATAATAATAATTAAAAGTACCATGACCAGCAATCATGACGTTTTGAGACGTTATAGTTGGGCCATAGGTCTTTCTTATGATTCATATTCCTGTCATAAGAGAAAAGCGCTTAAAAATGTTTCTTTTTTTAAAACTTGTGATTTATTTCCTTATTATTTTGTTTTATTCTCCCAAGTTTGTTCCCGACAAACTTTGTTAAAAATACAGCTTTAAAGACATAAAAATAGATTTATTAGGTGGAAGTTTTAAATGGGTAAGCTCCACCATAATACCAGCTTGAACTGACTGTACCACAGGGCAATAGCCTCTGCTCATCCAAAGTAGGAACAATTACACGATGTCACTCAAGAAGTCTCCGGTCTGACACATGGATGGCGCCACTGTTGTAGTGTCTGTTGTTGATGGACAAACCCATGTTATAAATTCTGGATAGTTTTTTATTTTAAACGATAAATTTAAAAAGAATATGATAAAGCAACGAGTAGTTTCCAAGTTGAAAGAATTTAAGCGATGTATATGCCAATTTTGAACTCCAGTAGTCGGAATTGCAGATTACATAATCTAAATATTTACGGCCGGTTTCAATTACTTATCTACCTTTGACCAACTGTCAAACTAGCTACTAACAGTCGCTGGAACGTCATGTTTGCTTTTTAAACATGACGTTTCAGCTAGGTACTGTATAAAACTGGATTGTTATAGAAATACCGAATTTTAAGTTTTAAGACTTAAAAAATAAATTACAATCACAACTCCATCCCTTGCTCATTCCCACAGCTCCATTCTTTCCTTGTTCCAAGAATCGTTCATAAAAACCCGAACGTGTTCAAAATTGTTCGCATCGCACGTTTTTTGTGCCACAATCAAAGCGCCATCATTAAAACATTTGGCGCTAGATATTCGGATCGCGTATGTATCCCCCCGCTCTCAGAAGGGTGGAGGGAATTCCGTGTTACACACATTTTAAGAACACTTTGTCTTGGTACTTTGTCTTGTTGTGATTGCTTTGAGTATTTTATTGGGATATTTAAGATTTGCTGTTTCTTCTTCTCCAGGTTTGCTTGGGGTCAACATGCTATTTCTTCACATATTTTATTGCATTTGCTTGAAAACGGTCGCCAAATCTAAGCAAGCTTAGTTGGTGCATGAACACTGCTGAACACATCGGTTTTGTATCTTAAAGTTAGGTAGTTTTTACTAAGATAAACTTGTTCAACATTGGGTGATATATTACTATTATTCCTGGAGTATTCTATTCTCTTGTATTATATTCTTGCTAACGGAAATTAAGCTTAATTTGCTTATGATAGGAGCAAGTAAAAGTCATTTGCAATCTCCGTATTTCGGGGAAACTGAAGGATAACGGGTACACTTCTGAAATTACAGGAGCATGAAACTGTTTCAGGTTTGCCTCCGCTGTAATGCTTCACGGGAACTAAGTCGGTTGACATTATTCAAATAGAAGAGATTTACAAGCAAAATAATGCTAGTCAAATAATTTTTATTCTAAAATGATTTACGCCTTTTGAAGCTGTCATAGAAACTTCTTAATTATACACCAGAATTATAAACTTGACCTTCGAGTTGTTGCAGTAACAAATTTCAGAGGAAACGTGAACTGAGGCAGCTGCTAGTTCTTTTTTTATTCCATTTTTTTAACGATGGGAAATCATCAATTGGCTTCTTCCACTGTGGGTGGAGCGGAAGGGCGTGGCAGGCTCTTAGTGACTAAAACCCATCCGTGTTCCTTCTAAAGCCCTCTGAGTTCCAGGGCCGCGGTGACTCTTTCGAACAAATTCCACAACCCTGGCAGACTGACATCTCGTTGAGGCGCGCGTGGAACACAACGCGCCATCGTCCCGAGCCTGGTGGTGATCGGACAGCGAGCCACCTAACGCTCGTCGTCCGCACGCCCGCGCCTGTTGTGGTTGGGGATCGCCAGGGCGTCTTCTCCTGTAGTGGCGGTTGGGGCAAAGCCTCCTCTGCTCCGCTCCTCCTTCGCTAGCATTACTGCTTCGCTATACCGCCGATTCGATATACTTAATAGTAAATAATTTGGATGAAAATAAATCCACTCACCGTTGGCTGACATGTCAGTTAATAATATAATAAGCTGGCTAAGTGGATTGGTCACAAACCTCTAGCTAAAAATAATTCAGCCACCCAAAGATATTTGTGAAGAGAGAAAAGAAATGATCCGAGTACATATTTATGTAGGTACCTCTAAAGCTAGCAGAATTTTATTATTCACGATTTAGCAGAATCAAGTAAAATAAACGTTGTTGACAATATTATTTATATCAGGCAAACTAATGGTATTCTAATTTGCTTAAACAAATATTTGTTGAATAGCGATCGAGTTTCCAACAAGATACACTTACTATTAACGTTTATTTTGTATTAGGTTGGTAAAGGATGAATTAATTCAACTGTATGGTTTGTATATTGGTGTTTAGAAATATACCTATTAATAGTAGAATTATACGAAATCACTTTCTTTTCAGCAGGATCTTGTGGTTAAAGAGAAGCTCGTGGCTAAATTATACCAGCCGCACGGGTCGATCTTCAAGGTTAAGTTAACGCTTGATGAGGTCGTTCTGTGGATGGGTGACCATCTTAATTAACATACCGAGATCCTCCGTGCCTCAGAAAGCACGTTAAGCCGTTGGTCCCGGCTGCTATTTGGAGATATTTGGCAGTCGTTACGGATTGTCAGAAACCAGGTAACCGACACCAGTCTTGCCAAGAAGTACCTTGTTACCCAGTTAATGGGTTGTGGAGGTCTGGAATGCAGTCGCTCTACGTAAAATACTGGTATTCAGCTGAATCCGGTTTGACTGGAAGCCGACCCCAATATAGTTGGGAAAAGGCTAGGCAGATGATCATAACATTCTTTTTAGCAGGAGTAATCGGCGATAGAAATCGAGTAATGCCTATTTTGTGGTCATCCTTAGATTATTATTGTTTTAAAACAAGCAAAAATAACATGTAGTTAAATACCCCAGTTATTTCGTTATTCGACTTTGTAAAAAACCCCAAACTCACAATTTTTTTTACTTTTGTTAGACACTCGTTTGAGTACTATCTCATCTGTTGGTAAGCAATGATGAGGTCAAAGATGGAGCACGCTTGCCTAGAAGTAACCTATTCACTCTTGACTTGAAGACTCCCAGGTTGTAGCTATCAAGAAACAGACTCAGGCAGGGAATTCCACTCCTTAGCTGTACGCACAATGAAATAGAAAATATAAAATTATACTATTATAAATTATTTCGGAAGCATCACTAGTACAATTGTCATCAATTTCCTAACTACCTCAAGTGTCCACAGGTGGTACTACTTGCTTTTTGTTCTAGAGAACGCTTTATGATTTTGAATTCACCTTGTGTACTCAATTTAATTTAAGTTATAAGGCCCCATTAGTATCTAAATAATATAAAATAATGGGTCTTGTACTATTATCAATAATAAACTCCTGAAAACTAGAATCAATAGTGGCAACCATCGTAGTAGCGCCGAGAATAGGAAGCTGTCAACAAAATTCAAAATATTTCATTTCACATCGTTCACATGGGCACTTATAAAACGGTACATCAGAACCTAGCGTACGGTTTAAATTGGTCGCTTTCTATGAAGAAGAACCGGCAAGAAACGCCACAGTTATGTATTATAAAGAAAATTATCAGAAATCACAACGGTAAGGTTAAAAAATTGGTTGTCTGTAAAGTCGATTTACGGACGATAGTTTAACGTGACAACATCATACCAAAACATTGATGAAATGATCGTAACGTTACAATGAGCCATCCTTTTTCCTGCATGCAGCCGGCATTCTTCGATTTATTAGAAGTTGTCATGTCAAAAAAAACGTAAATTCCACTTCTCTCTATTTCAAGTAGGACTCAGAAGAGAGTTTATACGAGTAGATACTACGAGTCCAAACCTTCTAAAGATTTTACCGCAATGGATATTATGTTTATGAAAACTCAAAAGTTTTTCAAAAGTTTAGTTTTAGTGTATCTACTAAGCCTAGAAGTACTTCTACTCCCGGACTAAAGACCCGGACGAAGCGTAAAGTTTCAGTACATAATACCCCTTCCTAAAGTTTGGTATATATTATACAGTTAGTATGACGTCACACAAATTGTAAGGTGCGCATCTCTCGCTGTACGCTCTAATATTTATCGTATGATTTGGGAGACACAGTTTCTATTGTAGAACTGTATTATTTGCTGTGCTTTAAAGTTTTATTGTGAAGATTTTAATTTTTTTTAAATGACAGTTACCCAAAAAAAAATATACTTTCAATTTAACAATTAATAGGTTTGTGAATAACACTGAAATCTTCAGAACCATCAAATTGTAAAGTTTCCAATTAATGTTCTTTCAAAAGTGCAATAAAAACCAAAGTCATAAAATCTTAAAGATTTCAAAGTTAAAAAAACTGGCCAAGTGCGAGTCGGACTCTCACACGGAGGGTTCCGTACCCCCTTTAATTTTTAATTTAATTTAATTTTTATTATTTGTTGTTATAGCGGCAATAGAAATACACAATCTGTGAAAATTGCAACTGTCTACGGTTCTTGAGATACAGCCCGCTGACAAACAGACGGACGAGTGGACGGGCGGACAGCGGAGGCTTAGTAATAGGGTTTCGTTGGTTTTCCTTCGGGTACGGAATTTGGAACTAGTAAAAAATTTAAGAAGCTTAACAACAACTTTTTTACAATAAATTTTCATACTTTCCATAATTTTTCATTTATATTCTATACTTTCACTATCCAATCCAATCCCTATTATAGACCGCAACCATTCAAAACATCACCCATCAGAAATCCGCAAGCACTCGAAACAAACACCATCATAAAGCTCGTCACAGTGACGTCACGGTAGTGTACCTTACCGGGTAACCGAACCGGCGACCGACTCGTCGCGGCGAAAGTTGCCGGTGTAAGCCCGGGCAGGGCGGGGCTCCCTCACGCAGGCGCACAACCCGCCATGTATTCCCCACTGAAATACGATTTCCCCATAATTCCGGGAACAATTACTTGTTGAGAATTTAATTTTAAAGTACTTGGCAAATGTATTTTGACGTCGAGCACCTTTGAGGATGGAGTAATGATATGATTTGGGTTTTTTTTTGCTTGTTTGTGTGATGTGATGTTGTGTTTTGATTATACATACATAAGTGGAGGTTGTGTAGTTTTAATTAAAGTTTAATTTAGGTTTTTCACTTGTCCCTTTACTGGTCTAAAACGAACCCGTACTGTTTTTCTTTATTTCTATACAGAGCCAGCTAGCTAACTATTTTGCATATAATCGAAAAAACTAAAAAGATATAATAAATGTCTACAGATTTTTTTGAGACCGACTTAGATTAGAAAACCTCATTTGTGTACAGCTTTAAGTTTCCCAATCCTACTAAAAACTCCTGCTCCAAAAGCAAAAGAAAATTCTACCAAAAAGAAAAATGGTAGAAATTTTGCAGTAGCGTTGACGCACGAACGGTGGCAACCCAGCCAGTCCGCGGCAGTCGGCGGCCGACTACGGCGCGAGACGGACGCGTCATGCGCGCCCGATTATGACGAGAACTGACTCTCGCGCGAAATGACTGTGCCCACGAGTACGTGATGTTTGGTTGAACGAAATACAGTGGAAGTGTGTGTCGCCTTTACAATTAATTATTTGAAATTTTTCAAAGTAGTTTTGTGAAAGATAAAATGTATTATCATGACGGCTCTGTGGTTTTATAGTGATCATCGGTGAGTAATTAATTAAATAGGTTTTTTTGCAGTTTGTTATTTTTATAGGAGAAAGTTTATTAGTTTTAGTTATGTTGACGATTGTTTTAAATTGAAAATAATAAAAGTAAGGGAATAATTTACACTTCTGAATAGTAAATTGGAGTTTTCGATTTTATATGATTGATTTTGGATGGGAATGTTAGTCAGTTACATTTTAAAGGTTAAAAAATTTAATATTTAGTTTCGCTTTATTACATTAGGTATTAATAGCCTAATTTTTTACTACTCCTATTATAGAAGGTATAACAAACAAAACTTAAAATTGTTCAACAATTTAACTCAAAAGAATATAAAAAGGATTTTTTATTCCAAACATACGAAATAAAAAAAAATGTAAAGAAAATTCCTGAAATTCTCACTGAAATTTTTTCCTAGTTTCAAGCCTTATACTGAATATTATCGCCAACCGCACGGGGTTGAGCAGAAAAGCGGCGTAGCAATTAACCTACGCTCTTTACCGTAGCGGTCTACGAGTTGCGTAGCAATTAGTGCTACGCCGTAGCAACATAGACGCTACGTTACGTAATTATGGGCGTTTAGAACGATGGTCGGATGATGAGGGAAAATTGTTTAAATATTTTCCAAATTATCGTTTTTGAGAAAAAAATATAGAAAATTTTGAGCTAAATTTGATTCTCTGTCGCGAACGGACACTGATGAACAATCAAATAATGATGTTTTAATTAAATGGGCTTTGCGCTTGGAAAAACTGATTAAGTTTTTTTGCAAAAGAATAAAATCTATGAAGTCTAATGTCAATGCGAACAATTGACAAAATCGCCTTTCCTAAGAAAAGCACATTGCAAACCCATCATACATTTCTGTCTCAAACAGACTCTAAAGCGAAATTAACTTATAACAATTAAGACAAAGTGAAATATCAGCTGAAAATCTTTGCCACGAAATACATACGGACAAAACAATCCGTGCCTCCCCAGGAACTAATCTCCGTAGCGATTAGTGCTACGGTGCTACGCGGCTACGGAGCTACGGAGCTACGGCGCTACGGCGTAGCGCGCTACGTTAATCGCATACAGTGTAATTGCGCTAGATTTCTCGTGTTAGTGAAATTGTTACATGCCGTTTAGTTATTTTGTTCTTGAGGCTTTGTTTGACTTTGGTAGAGAGAACTTGATGAGATTTTGCGGAAATTCTTGTAATTGCGGTACTAATGAGTTCCAATTTCTACACAAAATACGCAAATCAACTTACTAGAATAGAAAGATCTTGTCTTATATGTAGAATACAAAGTATTACATATAGCTAAAATACCTTCTAGAGTATAACATTTTTTAAACACTCATCTGACCTTACTTCTAAAACATTTAACAGCAAGTACATTTAACCATCATGTAATTACCGGAACGTCTGTTCCCCAACGTATGGGCAGGCCCTAACTTAACGATAGCATTAAGCACGGCCTACCGCAGTTAGGTTCAACATTAGGCTCTGCCTAGCTAGGTAGTTGAGTGCAGAGGCACTTAGCTCACTATTGACGATAAAATAATCGTGTTTGGCAGGCTTTATGTGTGTCAGTTGGTTTTATTTTGCTTTGGTTGTTCATTTATGTTCGGGTGGGAAGTTGAGTTTTTAATTGTGGTAAGGAAGGTAAAATGTTGTCATATTTGTTAATAATGTAGGAAAGTCTGATAGTTTCAAGTAATGCTGCGGTAATTTATTAGCCAAAAGGCCCGTTTTCTGTGGTAAAATTCCCGTTTACTAACTTAGCAGATAACCTCTTACAAATTCTGTTCCATTTTTTTATTAATTCCGCAAGTAGTTGCTATTCGAATATCGGGTAACAGGCCAGTTTAAGAGTTTAAATAGTGTTCAAATTTAAGTTACAATTTCATGTCAGTGGCAATTAATTTCTAATTTGTCTGTAAAGATGTTATTTACAAATATCAGTATTAATTTAAACTCTTTATAATGTGGAAGTTCCAAAAAATATGGGAATTGAACACATCCATTTTTTTGCTACATACAATTGTTCAGTTTTGAGTATTTATGGACTTGTTTGTACCGTACTCGTACGTAATAACTATAATATCTAAAATTTATAAAAAACGCGAAACTCTTCACCACGTTGTATTCTTTTACGTTCATTGTTCAACAATTTCATGTATTCCATACAAAAACGCCTTCAAAATCTTGTTTAAAACGAGCCCAAGTAAAATTGACGCGAAAAATTTCTGCTCCCATCTCTCACAGCTAAAGTGTTCACAGAATCTTGGTGGCGAGGGTATCTGCCGTATTTTCATAACAGCATTACGTTGGTAATAAAATTTTGAGGCTTGCCAATATCAGGGGCACATAAATTGTCATTCAATAGCACTGAAATTCTCCACCTTGATGTTGTAAAAATAAACAAGTGAATTTGTTAGATTGTGCAAAAAAATCTCCCACACGAGNCATTCAATAGCACTGAAATTCTCCACCTTGATGTTGTAAAAATAAACAAGTGAATTTGTTAGATTATGCACTCTCGTGTGGGAGATTTTTTATTTATAGGCTTATAGTTCAATTGGATCGATGTTATAAAGAGTAGATAATCTCTCTCTATCATTAATTTGTCTCTCTCTTGCTTTCTGATATTTTTGTCTCTCTCTTGTCTTCGAGATTATTTGCTAAAGGTCGTTTCTGGCCTGTTATGTATTAAATCAGTCAACTTGTCCGTTACAATTATGTTGTTTTTCCATCAGCTTGTTTCTGGTTATTGATTCAAAAACCAGTTGGTAAAAACTGCTTGGTTGCGGAATTTGTTCGAAAGAGTCACCGCGGCCCTGGAACGCAAAGGGCTTTAGAAGGAACACGGATGGGTTTTGAAGAAGTCATTTGATGATTTCCCATCCTTAAAAAAAAAAAAACTGCTTACAAAACTATAATAATTAAAAAGTATGTATTAAGTAAGAAGCCATAGAATGTAGTCCAGGCCAAGTATTGATTTGTTAGATCTGATACAACTGTTGTGACATACATCCGCAGATTGCCAATAGATAAGTAGAATTGAAAGATTAGTTTTCTACAGCCAGCAACTTCTGATTTGTGTTAAAGTAATAATGTTCAAATAACGCTTTTGCATCAGCCTCGGTTTGCGTCAAAATTTATAAACTAGATTTTCGTCGAATCGAAAGCCTTAGCCTAATTCGATAAACCTAGATTTATTTTATGCTTAAAAAGGCCGATTCTTTTTAATAGCAGCAATCTATAAAACGTCTGTACCTCATAAATCGCGCAAAAAACCAAGATATTAAGTACACATAAAGGGTTTATATGTAATCTTCAAGAAATATGAAGAAATAACCCACGTATCTTACCTGAGCCATAAATATGATTCATAATTTAAATAACATAAATGTTACAGCGTAGGGTTCGCAAAAACATTGAGACGTGTGGGCCCGTCAACTTGGAATTTACGACGTGATTTTACTGCGCACCGTACATTGGACTGCAGACCTATTGTGGGCTTATCATTACTTCTACGTCTGACGTTCTGACATTATTTTTTACGTCTTATTTGTTAAGACAAATAGACGATACTCTTATTTCAAGAGCAAAGTGCCTCTGAATTTCGTTTTTTTGTAGTGTGATTTATATTTACGTGATATTTTATCTTTTGGCGTCTCATTTGACATACGTGGATAATTTAAGAACTATTTTGCTAGAAGTGTTATTTTTTCTTATCACAAAAAAAGTTTTGGAATTGTGCCCGCAAATGGATATAAGCTTACCCACATGGGACTTGTTACAGTTACTGGTAAAATGTCGCTGTTAAAGAGAAACATTTTATTTGGGTCTATTACTTTGGTGTACGATTTTAATACCTATGCCTGGATCATAGAGGTGATTCATGTTTGACTGGTAGGAGGCCAGCGAGGAAGATAGTAGATTGTAAGTACTGGGGCACTATTTGACCAGTAGTATTGTATGGACTTTAAAAGAGACTTTGACCTTTGAGTTTGTTTCGGTGTTTCTTCTCAGGGTAGTCACCTAAGAAACACCAGCCTCATCTAGTTTAAAAATGACCAACGTTTAGAAGTGTTATGTTTAACCTACTTACAAAATAATTATCATTTATCCAACGCAATTATTATTCCATTGTGAAAAGAGTTATTTATTTATATGTTTATTAATGGCACATCAACAACACAAACACACAAATGGACATTGTATAAAGTATTATTCCAGTGTTTATGTCAATTACAGACGTGCGCAACATTTACAATAAAAATACCAATTATAATATTAAACAAAATAATAAGCAAGATTGGGATACAGTATAAATTTTAGAAATCAATGGTAAAATTCGTAATTAATTAATGATAAGGTAATATAATAGTTAGTAAAAAAGTACTAAAGGTTAATAGAAATAGTACAGATCAGATTTTTTGGGAGATGCTAAAGTCTTGTATAATTATATAGCTTCGTCTCCTTCTCACACCGGAACCATGATGGTTTAAAGACGTCATGGTCTCTACCATGTCTCTAGATTACTCTCTATCAAAGAGGTAACTTCCCTCAAATTTATAAAAAAAGGGTTGCGTACCATAAACCGAAAAAAGAACACGTTTCTTGTATGGGAGCCAACGTTATTTAAAAAAAAAAATTAACTTGTATTATTTATTGTTGTAGCGTCAATAGAAATACACACTGTGAAAATTTCAACGGTCTACCTATTGCAGTTCTTGAGAGTTCTGTCTGTCAGCCCGCTGGCAGACAGACAGACAGACGGACGGACGAACAGCGGAGGCTTAGTAATAAGGTTCCGTTGGTTACTTTTCGGGTAAACTAGCAATTGCCCGTGGCTTCACTCACGTTAGCTTTCAAAGAGAGATCTCGAAATTGAACTGTCGATCTTACGTCCTAAATTCTGGTTGTGGAGGTCCGATAGGCAGTAGCTCTAAATAAAATACTGGTATTCAGCTGAATCTGGTTTGATTGGAAGCCGACCCCAATATAGTTGGGAAAAGGCTAGGCAGATGTCTGGCAAAATAAAGGGCACCATGTCATAACGAGCGAACATAACANGTTGGGAAAAGGCTAGGCAGATGTCTGGCAAAATAAAGGGCACCATGTCATAACGAGCGAACATATGCCCTAATGAGAACACGACTCCTCTATCGTAAGAGCCCACATAGACACACATTGTCAAACAGCACCTTCCACCCAATAAAATATTTTTACAAGTCCTCCCCAATCGTGTGGGAAGGCTATGTAATAAAAGGGAGGGCGAGGGTAATGCCTTTGGCCTCTGAGGGCCGTAAATTACCTCCGAACATGGCCCTCTGTCATGATTGTCTTACACTACAGAATATTGGTTACTATTTCTTTGTACTTCGTTAGTCGTTGTAGTTTTGATAATAAATTGGGTTGGGAGTTGGGGGATGAGGAAAATATGGAAGTATTTTTGGTCGCGTGTCTTTTTGGTCCAAATGTGATTATGTGTTTTGAGGGT
>NDFZ01000605.1:0-11357 GCA_002192655.3 Mamestra configurata | reverse complement strand
GTCAGTAAGAGTCTGACACGCCCTTCCGCTCCACCCAGAGCGGAGGAAGTCATTTGAAAAAAAAAAGTACAAGAAATAGCTCTACTTACTCCGACCATTGGTCATAAACTCATAACAAATAGAAATGGTTTCGTACAAACAAAATAATGTTATATCAATAAATAAACTTTTCTGAAGTACTTTGTCAAAGATACCAGGCTTTTACGCAGGCAAAAGTCCGACAGAAAATCTTCCAAGCGGATTTTTAAGTCAGTCCTGTAAAACACAGCCTTTTTCTCAAAACAAACAAAAAATAAACTACATAAATAGCGTTGTTTACAGTCTCCATTGGGAGCCAACACAACGCTTTGAGTTATAACGAACAAGTCTCGCGCAACGAATCCAAATCCCGATATAATTTAATTAATTTCGAACAATAAATCAGGTTTACCGACTACACGCTGTGTCTGTAACTTATTATAAACTCGAGGAAACGTGAATAATTTTGTTGGGTAGCATTTTTAGCACATTTTTAGGGTTCCGTACCCAAAGGATAAATTGGGACCTTATTACTATGACTCCGCTGTCCGTCCGTCTGTCTGTCTGTCCGTTTGTCACCAGGCTGTATCTCATGAACTGTGATAGTTAGACAGTAGAAATTTTCACAGATGATGTATTTCTGTTGGGGGGCTCCCATACAACAAACGTGATTTTTTTCGGTTTATGGTACGGAACCCTTTTTTATAAGAAACGACCTGCCAATTTTTTTAGAATCGCACCATTTTTATGATTCATCCAACTTTTTCTAAAGCGGAGGTCGTGACTAAGCAATAGCAGCCGCACAGGTCTATCTTTAAGGTTAAGCAACGCTTGCTGAGGTCGGTCTGTGGATGGGTTACTAGCTTATGATACCAAGATTCCTCCGTGTCTCTGAAAATACGAGAAAAGAGAAAAAATTACAACCGTTGGTACCGGCTGTAATTTTTTCTCTTTTATCATTTGTAGATCTTTGTCAGTTGTTACAGGTTGTCAGAAGCCAACAAAATCTGACAACAGTCTTGTCAAAAAGTACCGTGTTTACCAGTTACTGGGTTGTGGAGGTCAGTCGCCCCACGTAAAATACTGGTATTCAGCTCAATCTGGTTCGACTGGAAGACAACCCCAATATAATTGGGAAAGGCTGCCCTATTTGTTAATGTTGCCCTATATTTATGTACCACTATATTTTAACAGTGATTTTAGATACCCTAAACCCAATAATCTCATTTTAATATAAATTAATGGGCTATAAATCAGATTTACCCGCAAACACCTGATAAGAATATATTTTGGTGTTCCGCAATGTATTAAGGAGCTTATAGACGATCGATGTTCGAGCTTCGGATGTAATGTATCTTTATTTTATGCGAGATTATATAAGGAAATGGCGAGCCGCATTTTTAGATAATATATAATCATGTTTTATTTCCGATAGAAGCTTTAGCATTGGTAATAATGTATTTAAGATAAATGCACTTTACGCTAAAAATGTGACTAGTTCGATCCAGTCTGTCCCTAGCTGTCCTCCCCCCAGCGCCCTAAACCGAGACCCGTACCCCACAGGGGGTGCCCTTAGCGTGTAGTCGCTTAGTTTGTAAGTGTTTTATAAGCCCTGGCTGGAGGCTTTAATATTATATTAAGGCCACCACAGGCAAGCCCGGTTAAGCAGTCGACAACCTTATAGGTGGAACTGCGAGACGCCACTCACAAAAAAAAAAGGTATTTAAATGTGTTTTTTAAGACCCTTTCAACTAAAGTTATATTTTCTTTTATAATTGTTACAGGTAGAGTTTTTTGGTTTGCACCTGCACCGCTCTGATGAGTTTTGTATAGGTATGTATATCTACGTCTTTTAGGTGGAGGTTACCACTTTGCATGGAGTTAATTACCAGTTTATTATTCAGGAGTAGATAGGTACATCAAGTATGTAGATTGCAACTACCTAATAATATGCTGCTATTGCGACACATACAGGGTATTCCAGAAGTGCGTGGTCATATTTAAGGGTAGTATTGGGTTGATGATATACATTGAAGAAAACATAAAAAATACCTTTTAAAAAAATTGCAAAATTTAAACTGATTTTTTTCAATTCGACCACCAAAGACGACTAAAAATTTTCGAACAATCCGATGCAGTTGATGACATCCAATCAGTGATTGAATCAAGGTCAATGCCTCCAACTGTAAAAAACTGCTTGAAAAGTCACGAAACTTTCGAAACCTAGAAAAAAAAACAGATGTTCAGTACATTTTGTCGAGTTATGCGCACATAAATGTATGGGGCAGTCGAATTTCTTTTCGCTATTTCGATGTTAGTCCCATAAAGAAAATTGTTCATAATGATGAGTACAATGATCCCTTAAAAGGTATTGCATTTATTCTGTTACACGTTGTATAAACTATGATCCGACTTTCCTAAGCCTCAAATAGGAAATTTCAAAAAGAAAGGAACATTTAATTACAACAATTCATTGTTCAATGTCAAAAGTTTATAAATTATACAAATTATCTAGTCAAATTCACTTGTAAATTCTACACACTAAAGTGAAAACGATAATTCAAGGATTAATTACTAAAACGTTAAATTATTACTTTATTCCGAATCCCAATAAATAATTTACACTAATCTGTCAACTACATACTACCAGCCTTTGAACACAGTTCTGAATAATACATAGCGAGCGAGTGGACCAATCAAACATGCGTATTTGGCCGACACTCGAGGCCGGGATTAGCTGCCTACGTGTGTCCACAGTGACCGGGTTTGGACGACGTGGGCAAACGGCATAAGCCTGTTGATGGTTTAATTGGTGCTGTTTTGGGATTTGAAAAGTAACACTGATTTTGACACAGGAGTTTTTTTGGCTTGAAATGTCTTTTACAGGTGATTTTAACGTGTTCGACAGATGATGTAAAAGATGATTGCAATTTTGATGTAGCGTTTTTTAATTTATGTAGAATGCGTGTTATTATGCTACGGCTATCCGTAGCAAGTTAACTTCGTAGATAATTGGCTACACGCGTCGCGCCTGCTTCGCGGCGAAGCGCACTTTAAATTTGTGAGCTAACGATATTCCATGTTTCATGAAAGTCTTGAATTATAAGTTATACTTCTAATATCAATAAAAGATACTATACAGCCTTTTAAAAGTTTATCTTTCTTTTATTACTTGTTTGTTTACATAATATTAAATATATCTCATGTACCTTAGCACAAACAACCAGATCTTATTTTCAATCTTTTTCCAGGATATACACTTAAATAATAATTCTGGTAATGAAATGGTTTTAACACAACTGCGTCCAATAATAGATCTATCTAATACCTTTAAACGAGCAATTCTTGTAGATATGTTTATATATAATCTGAATCTTGAAAACAGCTCCAACGTTTTCTTGAAATTTAGTATGCAGGAGGTTTAAGGGGCGATAAATCGATCTAGCTAGGTTTCATTTTTAGAAAACGTTAAATAAATAAACGAGCAAAGCTCGGTCATCCAGGTACTTAATATTATTAGTATGATACCCCTATACTAAAGTATTTTTAAAGCGTATTTTTATTTTTATTATTCGTATTCATAGTCATCTTCATATTTTCATTCCCATCCTCCATTTTTACATTCCCAAGTACAGTCAAGTTAAACAAGATATGAGCAAGGTTTCAACATCCAACCCTTGTTCATTTTGCCAACTAATTAGGGTCAATAAATGACCTACTTAAGCCTCTTAACAAAGGTAAGGCTACCTGCCACAAAGATTGTGTTGGTATAGAAATATATTTTGTGGGCCCATTGTCCGTGCATTTTGTGGTTCAGGTCAAAATGGGTCTTGGGGTAAAAAATGGGCCTATTATGTTTGCTTTCTCTGGGAGGAAAAAGGTATAATGAGTAGTGTGAAAATAAGTTATACTATTGACGGAAATATCAGGTGGAAGCCGTAGGAATACGCTGGATGCGAGACGCACAAGATCGGTCGATGTGGCGACACTTAGGGGAGGCCTATGTCCAGCAGTAGACGAAACAAAAACGAGTAGTGAAATAATGATGATGATCTACTAAAATTAAGTTCTTTTGAAAATCATTTTGTTAGCTTAAAAATCTAAAGCCCAATTTCGGCAAAAACTAAGTCTGAGTTAGTTGAAAACACTTGGTTAAGTATCAAATATTTCATACATCATGAAACCATTTTAGTAACTAACTCGGGTATAATAAGATTTTGACTGGCGTAAGCGGGCTGTAATGGTTATTTTTTGTGGTACTACTACTACTTTTATATACAATTTTCTCCTTAGTATTCAACTGTATTATTATTATTCTCACAGTACAGCAACGCAGTGAATTTTGGTAAAATACACATAGAGATAATTTAAAAAAATCTTAACTAACTATGTACACTAGAAATAAAAATAAAAACTCCTAACTAAATTAACCCTAAAATATGTCGTCAATATTCATCCACATCCCTGTCGACTGGAAGTGTACCCAAAAGACTGGCGGCATTGCCACGTTGTATGGCAATGCTAATTCTTTGACCAAGGTAAAAGCCAGCCCTTGGGTCACGCGAAGTGTCAACTAAGCGTCTTGAGAGATCTTTAAACAAGTCTCGAGAGCTTCAACCCCAAACGGCTCGAAAATATAACTACCAACAAGTTTATTATATTTAGAGAGAGATTAAAGAGTACCTTGACACTTTTTATCAATATTAACGCGAGTGAATCCGGGCAAAAGCTAGTTCATAAAATTTTATAACACAGAGCTTCTTGCCAACTCTTTTCCACAGGATCCTTTTGTAACAAAGCACCCCTTTGACGTGTAGTGAAACAAAAATATTTAACTTCGACTTTGATTTGCATCCGTAGCTTGATATCTGAACGAACCTCGGCTGCAAATACAGGAATAGATGGAATTCAAATAAAACCGACGTGGCACAAGGACCCGTATCTAGCTAGAGAGGTAAATTCTACTAGTATCGCTGTCTGAAAACTCGAATAAAATGGAACGGTGTCGTATCGCTATGCTGGATGATAGTGGGAACTGGGCTTCTAGAATTGACAGGGTTCACGTGAGAGGTTTGATCTGTTATAAGTTCAAAAGAATGTGGTGGTTTTTGTCGAAAATATGGTTGCATTTTGCTAGTTATTTTCTGTAACTAACTGATTAAATATTAGAACTAAACTCATTAAATCTAAGTTACTAGTTAGAGGCATTTTTCGAAGCGTACTTTATTCTTATACTTCTGTATCTGTTCAGAAATGACAATAACAGTGTTAAGTGATTATTATACTTGATATTTTAAAATGGTAATGTTTTTTTTTTAATCTGTTACTATAAATCATTTTTTTTACTGTTTATTCTAAATATATAACTGTTTATAATTATCAATCAATCATTTTTTCATTTGCAAACATGGGTAATTGGAACTGGTATTTCATTTATAATAAGTCCTCCATATTCTACCGTCACATGGGCATGCAAATAACATTAAATTTTAAATTAAAATAAATTAAATATTGAAAAAAAAAATAACAATAATGTCAAATAATTTATAATAAGTCCTATATTCAACCGACACATGAGCATGCAAATAACATTAACTTTCAAATTAAAATAAATTAAAAATTGAAAAAAAAATAATAATAATAAGAATAATGTTAAATAAAACAAGAGGTATGTCAATTAGTCAGTGATTCATCATTCAGAAAGTCGTCAATTGTGTAGCAACATTTTTCTATTAAAATATTGTATAATGTCTTTTTAAACTTTAATACACTCATTTTTAACAACTTAACATGTTACATCTCATGACCCCAGTCGTCGGGTCTCCATACATATTTTTCCTTTGTTCTACAAAGTATTCCAAACAAAGGAGACCGCGGATATGAAACGTTTTTCGGTTCAAGAATCATACCTCTACACTACGGTCGACCGTTCCTTTGAATTCGATCGACCTGTCTGACCGCAATACAGGTTTTATTTGATTTTGCTACCTGTCTCCAACAATGCGTTTGTTTTTCCGTACGAAAATAAAGTTATGAAATTAAGAGCAAGTTACTTAAATTATAATAAGTACATACGTGCTTAAGAATGGAGATAACCGTTATAATATAACCTGCATCATTCAAAATTCAAAATATATTTATTTGTCATACATAGGTGGGTACAATGTGGGACATTGGTGGTGTTATTTTTGTTGAAGTGTTTCACTATGTGCTGCCTCGCTGGGCATACAAATATTGTTTTGTACAAAAAACAGGTAGTATGTTTTAGTACAAAATAAAGGTGAAGAATAAGTATAGCTATATTATTATGAACAAAACAACAAATTAAATATTTACAAATAAAATAATTAATAAAAATATATATAATAAATAAATAACACCATTAAATAAAATATAAAAGCCTTTTATTGCCAGTAACTTAAGAGCCAAGGTTTACATTATGTATAATATAGTGCGAGTTTCAATGATTTCATGTTAGTAATGTAAGTAATTCTAGTAATTTGTAAAGTGAAGAATTGGTCATTTTACATTTATCAATTTATTTGAAATTGACGCAACATTCCTTATTCTTCTATACTTTTTATCAGTACGATAAAATTAAGATCACAACAAAACAAAACCTTCAACCGATAAAAAAAAAGCTTTAAAACGAAGCCATTTTCATGTTGTTGACATAATTCCTTTCTTTCCAAACAGGAAAGATAATCCAAAAGATGATTTAATAAGTTCGCTATCTCCTGGAATGTTCAGGCTATAAGGATGCCTATGCATAGCTATACAATACGGCTGTCGGGCTCACAGGCCTTACGATGGAACACAAAATCCTTTTGTGAATGGGACAGGAAAAGCTGAAAAATATTGCCACAGCGCTTTAAATCGCTTTAAGGCGCTGCAGCTGTAAGTTGTAAGTTTTATCAGCGTCGGATTTTTGTCTTTTGTCAGGAGGTCGGGGTATGTGGGTGGGATGTGTTTGAGTAGAGAGGAATGTTGGTGTTATAGTGTGTTTTACATATGTATGTAGGACTCGTACATTTTTCAGCTCCGTAACTATTAGTAAGCGTGGTATTATATAGCCTATAACTTTCCATAACAAACGTACTATCCAACACTATAAAAAAATATCGAATCCGTAGTACATTAGCGCGTTAAACCAAACAAAAAAACTCTTCAGCTTACACTCTGTTCCTCATACCTTTATATTGATACTTGTGAATCTTAACCACTCACAATTCCAGCCCAGGAAATACTTCGACATGTTTCTACTCTCCTTCCTGGTGCTTGTAAATCTTTATCGCCCAAAATTCCAGCCCCAGACATACTTCGATATGTTTCTGCTTTCTTGATACTTGTGAGTCTTTACCGCTCACTATTCCAGCCCTGATGTTTCTGGTCTTCTGGTTACTGAGAATCTTTCCAGCCCCCAAAATACTTCGATATGTTTCTGGTCTCCTGGTACTTGTGAATCTTTAGCGTTCACAATTTTAATTTAAATCAAAAGCACTAAGGAGTATTTCAACTTCGAAGCAAATCACCGCCAAAATAACTTTTTACCCCCTTTTAACCCCGTTAGGGGTGAAATTCAATAAAATACGAAACACGTCTTCCATCAATTCTGTTAAAAAAGGTTTATGCAAAATGTGAAGTAGATTGGACCAAGGAATCACGTTGTCCCATGCAAACATTGCCCCCCTTTTTCATCACCATAGGGGTAGAATTTCGAAAAATCCTTTCTTATCGGATGCCTGCGTCATACAAAGAACACAACCTCCAAGTTTCAGGTCTCTACGATCAGCGGTTTAGGCAGTGCGGTTGATCCGTCAGTCAGTCATTCAGGACAAAGCATTTTGTATATATAGATAAGTAATATTCAATTTATAACGATGATACTTCACAGGTTTGACTCCGAAATGATTTTATATTGTCTCGATAATATATATTTTTTAAATTTTTAAATCGAGTCATGGGTGGTACTCAAAAAGTCTCTAAGCTAAATGGAATTTGACCGGTCATGTCTGACCTAAATTAACCACCGAGTGTGTCCCAATTGATGTCAGATAGGTAACACGCAGCATACTAAGGCGGGACGAGCTCAACTCCTACCTAAAAACTAGGCCGTACAAGCAAGGGACAGATTTTTGATTTGTTACATAATGATATAGTTAGCGCAAAAATCAGTTGATATGATGACGCTCGTGGGAGCTCTTTATCTAGCAGTAGGTCGACATCGTTCGACCGAAATAATGATGATGACCTAGGGATGTTTCCAAGGTAAAAAAAAGGATATTTAGATATATTAAATAACAAGCTGTGCCCTTGGTTTCACTACCGTCAACTGACTACCTACCCTACCTATTTTTTTTTTGTTTTTAAACGTTCCCCGTATTGTGGCAAACAACAAAAAAGAATTAGCCAAATCGGTCCAGCCGTTCTCGAGTTTTAGCGAGACTAACGAACAGCCATTCATTTTTAAATATAGATAGATGACTGAAGCGAATTCTGCAAGGTTATCAGCGATATAACTATACCAGCTTTAATATAACCCGCCACAGTTGTACCGAATTATTCTCCTTTCAGACACGTACTTGCAAAGGATCGCGCGTGACAACCCTAACAAACTTAGCGACACCGATAGTTGGCAACATTCCATGTATTGATAGTTTTTGGGTACATTGACAATTTTGTTATTTTTTATCCAAAGTTGGACAGACCAGTACATTGGGTTAGAATAGTTTCTTATTTGATAAATTGTTGTTTCGAAATGTAAGTGAATCAAACAAGTTTGTACTTAAGTACTTACAAAGAAACCTAAGAATTTAAGTGTTGAGTAAGTAAATATACTGCCAAATCGAGTGTGGCACATTAACTATCGAAGTGCTGACTATACCTACTCTTCTTTAGATGGTAGATCTTAAAATACTGTGTACCTCATGTGGGACTGTACTTCAGATACTGATAAAGCAACGAACAAACTTTATACTTTATTTTTGGCGGTTTCTTTATATGAAATTGTACTCTATTGATTCAGATTTAAGAGGCCATGTTATAATTTGGCGAGCTAAAAAAAAATATTTCGATATAAACCAGTGGTTCCCAACCTTTATTTGACCCGGGACCACTTTGATTTCATTGTTACTAGCAGGGACCAGGAATCAAGAAAAAAAAACTATGTTAAACTAAAAATAAACTAATATCATTTAGATATTCAAAACATGTAGTATAACTATGCTTTGAAATCAAAATTAAAAAGTGTTGTCATAGAAGACACATTTCTAAAGAAACTTAGAATCAGTTTGCATCAATGACATGAGGTAAAAAGAGTGAAATTTTAAACCTTTCACGGACCTTATTTTGGCCCGTGCGAACCACCAGTGGTCCATGGACCACAGGTTGGTAACCACTGATATAAACACAGAAACAAAGACACTGTCGGTATAAATGTCGAAGGAGTCCAAATTTCTTAGGGCCAAAATAAGTCAAAGTCAAAGTCAAAACGTAGAAATGCACGTTTTGAATTTGACTTTGACTTATTTTGGCCCTTACGAACCACCAGTGGTCAATGGACCACAGGTTGGGAACCACTGATATAAACACAGAAACAAAGACACTGTCGGTATAACTGTCGAAGGAGTCCAAATTTCTTAAGCCATATTTTGCTTTAAGAATCGTAGGTATCTACCATTGCCTTAGAACCTACAAATCCCAGGTTTAAACCGCAAACTTTGTACTGCGATCCAACTCACCGCACCTACATATTGTAGGTCGTTTAACACGGTAACCACAGCCTCCTTGGAACGGAATAATTCCCGAATTTCATGACACGTACCTAGGTAAGTAGTTCGGTAGGTTTCTGTACGTGACAGCGCTGAACGCTGAGACTGTTAGTTCTTGTTCTATGGCTAGGTAAGTGCTAGGTACCTAGGTACATGTAATAGTTTGGGAAACTTACTTTGTTGTTTCGTTTCGTGTAGAAGGAATGAGCTCGTGAAAGGCCTAAAATATCACACAGCATAACAAATATGGAGAACCTATACAAATGTCTTAAGAAAACCGGCTAATTACGTGTTGGACTCGCACACGAAGGGTTCCGTACCATTTACATTACGTTTGTTGTATGGGAGCCCCCCTAAAATATTTGTTTTACTTTATTTTATTATTTATTTATAAAGTGAATACATAACTAAATATTCTGTGTATATTTTAAGCGTCTACCTGTTTCCGTTATCAATATCGAGCAAAAAAATCCATTTTGTTGTACGGGAGCCTCCTTAAATATTAATTTTATTCTGTTTTTAGTATTTGTTGTTATAGAGGCAATAGAAATACATCATCTGTAAAAATTTCAATTGTCTAACTATCACGGCTCATGAGATACAGCCTGGTGACAGACGGACAGACAGACGCACAGCGGAGTCTTAGTAATAGCGTCCCATTTTAACCTCTGGGTACGGAACCCTAAAAACCAAATAAGTCACTTTTCAAGCAGTCTGATGCAGTTGGTGACATCAAATCTGTGATTGAACTAAATAAATGCTTACAAATGAATCAAACTGAACTTATGGGTATGGTTTTTAGGTAAGTACTTTTTTTTTGTTTCTTACTTCTTTGTAGGTTAAATTTTTGTTATCTTCTCTTCAAGCACTTTATTTTGATACCCCACATGACTATGTTACGTAAAAATACAATTTCACATAGGTACCACTTTTTTTTTCAATGCATTATTTTATAAATTATATAAATGCATTTATTCCTTCATATATGTCACTTCCACACTTAAAAAAAATCTAATGATACCTCATACTCTGAAATATATCCAGCCGTAGGCTTCAGGGCATGCCAAAAACATAGCTATGTATCTACATATAAATGTACAAACATCAATGTATATAAAACTAAGCCGTTTCTGCGTGACTGACAGACAACGCACAGCCGAAACTACTGGTCGTAGAAAGCTGAAATTTGGCATGTATGTTCCTTGGGAAGTATAGGGGAGCACTAAGAGGATTCCCCGAAATTCCTACGGGAAAGGGAGTACTTATATAAATACTCATATTTTAACACCAACCTTACTACTCTCTTTTTAATCTAATTTCTTTAAGAATTTCGTTTTAAAAGAAAAAATTTTTCATTGTTATGGAGAAAGTAAAACAGCCAGTTGATTAAACTATAATCCACTAAAAATCTCCCAAAGATTGTTGCTCCAAATAAGGGTCCACCGACCGCCGAGTAGCCACATACCTCAATCCTCGGATTAATCAGATACTAGATCTATGTGGAGGCAATTCAAAAATTTATTGTTCTACCACTTCCACAGCATCGAATCATTTCAGAATTACTTCTAC
>NDFZ01000604.1:0-11356 GCA_002192655.3 Mamestra configurata | reverse complement strand
TGAATTTCGATATCCTCTTTGTTATAATCTTGGAACTTGCTATGGCTTTCTTCTTTACGAAAAGGACGGTTATTTTGGAAAATAAGTCTCTTTCAATCATATAAATCACGCTCTCATTTATTAATAGAACCACCTCTGCTCTCATTATCAGGTTCCATATACTAATACTCCCTTTAGAATTCCAAGTTTTCCCTTTGTGATGTCTTTTGACGTCGTGTCGTCAATTGACGTGACACCCACGTCGACGTTCATAAGAGTCTTTTGACACTTGACGCCTTTTATCCAACGTAAAAATTATACATCTTCTAATAAGTGGCGAGGGAAATTATTTGCGTACATTTTTGGCTTTGACTACCTACAGATTGTATTAAGGACTTTCATTAGTAGTCAGGTACATTTGTGGGAT
Organism: Mamestra configurata; assembly: GCA_002192655.3. NCBI lineage: Eukaryota > Metazoa > Arthropoda > Insecta > Lepidoptera > Noctuidae > Mamestra > Mamestra configurata. The sequence continues at coordinate 10,950 of NDFZ01000604.1, read as the reverse complement.
ACAAATCTTTGACCTTTTTGAGACAGGTTTTTGTAATATTTCTTGTATTAGTTATATGAGTGGGAAGGTAACGGTGTTGGTTGTACCTCTACAGTAATTGGCAAAAATAGGGCTTTCATTCGTTAAGGGGGGGTACTGACCGGTGTATGGGGCGTAATATAACATGTTACAAAGCGAGCATTCGTGCGGTCAGTGTCAACATGATGCGTAGGTATGTGTTTAGTTTTACACGGATTTTAGGACATGGCGTTACGTCAAATACTCGCTGCTAATGTTAAATTACGACCCGTAACGCCAGTCAGTACCCAACTTAAGAGTACTAAAAAATTTGACTAAATAAAAATGCGCCATAAACATAACTAGCAACATAATTCGTTGGACTACTACATAAGTTGTAACTATACTACCTAGCTATTTTCTTTCTTTTTTCAGCTTATTAAGAGCAGGAAACGTATGGGCCCTTATTCACCTGATTGCGTTAGAACTGGGATTTGACGACAAGAATAGACCTGATTTTTCTTATTTGACGGCATTATTTTCTTACTTCATACTCGCCACTCGCTTGTATTGCTATCACTTTTCCTTCAGGCGTTTTGCTGTCTTTATGACAAAAAGTTTAAATACATTATTTTACAGTGTACATCAAAAGGCTTTAAATTGCCTGTATAGCCAACCGCCGACCTAAATACTTACATACGTCGAAACCAATACTAAAACAGTAACATTTGCATATCAAACGGAGTCAGGGAGCGTAATTCTAAGACATCTTATGTTCTAGGCACTGCCTCGCATCCCTGCTTCTCTGGTTACAATACAGCCCACCACATATTAGACTGCTGTACAGAGCTAGAAAGCGACGAGACGCCATTGCTAATGATATTTTTGCGCATTTGCGCTGAGCACAAGTTTCAGCTTTCATATTCAGAATTGTCACAGGAAAATAATTTCTTTAAGTAAACGTTGACACTGGACGGACGAAGCTCTTAAGGCTAAACAATAACAGCCGCACAGTTTCATCTTCGAGTTTAAGCAGCATTTGCTGAGGTTGATCCGTAGATGGGTGACCACCATCCATTACATAAGCAAAATCTGTTTTATAACTGCATTTCTTACTCCTATGTTTAATGCATGTAGACTTTTATTAAGGCTACACTATAAAATATAAAAAGAAATATTATGAGTACTGTAACATGTATTTTGGTGTATGCTTTGTCCTGTGGTTGTCCTTAAATGAATAAATTAATACCGAGACCAGCCGTTAGTCCCAGCTGTAATTTGTAGATCTTTGACAGTCGTTACGGAAAGTCAGAAGCCAGAAAATCTGACAACGGTCTTGCCAAGGGGTACCGTAATACCCAGTTACTGGGTTGTGGAGGTTGTGGAATACTGGTACTCAGCTGCATCTGGTCAGAGTGGAAGCTGACCCCAATATAGTTCGGAAAAGGCTAGGCAGATTGAGACGCCACTCACTGACGCACTTGGTTTTTAAACAACAGTTTCGAGATGTCTACAATAGCCGACTTGGCCCCCCGGTGATCTGTGGTACTTCTAGCTCACCGAGGCTTTACAAACATTGCCGACGCTACCATCCGTGTCCGCCTTTTGTGCTGACCGTACATACGTCTGACGAGAATGGAGAATTTTTAGAATAGGGCATTTGTTAGGCGGGCCGCATGCGAGGATACTTTTTGTTGCGAGATTTTTTGTTGTGTGCGTGTGTGAGTTTTAAGAAATATTGTTCTTGATAATGTTTACAGTTATCAAATTGTATAGGAAGATTGAAAACTATTTTTTTTCATTTTATCACTGGGTCAGAGATCAGATAAGCAGTCGCACCACGTGAAATACTAGTACTCACTTCCATCCTATTACACTGGAAGCCGACCCCAACATAGTTGGGAAAAGGCTAGGCAGATTGATTATATTAGATGTAATTATCGTATTAGTAACAAAATATCCCTTTATATTTAGAACAGAATTAGCTCAATTGCATTCAGTGATTGAAATAAGCCTAACATAAGGGTTGTTGGGAATGTTCATTAATTAAACAGTAGTTAAATTAATTTGTGACTCCATGCCCGCGTATGTAATTATTTGCAATAACCAGTAATGAAAGTTCAGTCGCCATAGTTGGGTGCATCCGTACCAACATTCACCTCATTTTAACAAATGAAAAAGGCACAATTATTCGGAACGCTTTATTCACAACTGTCACCATATTTCCATTAGAAATTTTGGAAGTATCAGCCAAGTACCTGAGTTTGCATCTGGTCAACGGCAATTGGCTTATCTCTATCTCTATAAGTTACATGCCATCAGCAACCATGCCATGCCATCAGCAACACTAGCCAAGCAACTTTCATGTATGTGTGTGTGAACAGCCTTATAGACGGCATAGGAAGCCAAACAGTGCTGTCGTCTGGCCAGCAATATCTCCTTCAAGCAGTCTCGAACATGGATATTAGAACGCGACTGAAGTTACAAAGCCCCTCTGTAAAGGTATCCGCGCTTCCCGTTCAATGGAGATGTTTTCAATAAAACCTGCTTCGGCACCCGAAATGTTTGGCACAGGTTAATTGTTTTGGATGGTAGATTTTGAAGCTGTAATTGAGGTTTTCATTTGTAAATGGCAGTTGTATAGTGTAGATCTATGAAAAGTATTAGTTTTTATCGTAATAAGAAATTTATATAATAAACAATAGCAATGGACTAGAAGACGTATGGGGATGCGCCATCGTTGCATGCTAGACATCCCTCACACATATACAAAAAATGTTTTAGGACTATTTTAACAGTGCGTACAGCTAAAGTTAAATTTCTTGCCGAAAAAAAACCTGTGTTTCTTGATAGCTACAACCTGAGAATCTTTTAGTCCGGAATACTGAAGTGACGCAATCATATGTTACGTAACTTTATTTAAATACAATTCTGAAAAACATTGACTTTATTTAAACATCACGACTACAACTTGGGTTTCTGTTGCCCTTTAAGAGAACAAACTTTTTTCCTCATAATTAACTTCATTGCCATCGTTTTACGAACTTTATTGTTACTCGGTTTTCTTTTAAGGGTTGTCCCTACCTAAATGTTTAAAAACATTGCAACTTTAGAGGAAATACAGATCACTATCACCTAGTCTACAATAGGAACTATACATTTATTTATTTTATTCATTAGGTTTTCTATGTATACTTTATTGTACATCTCATAATTAAACACCGGTCAAACATTTATAAAAACAAGTGTACAATAGACGGTCTTTTCACACAAATTTCTATTCTGTNCACCGGTCAAACATTTATAAAAACAAGTGTACAATAGACGGTCTTTTCACACAAATTTCTATTCTGTTACTTTTACCATGGGTACATTTACAGTCACTATGCAGCGGGCGAGTACCGAAATTGTTGTGTGTTCATGGAAATTCAAGTCACTAGCCAAGTAAGATATATATATATCCAACATTGTACCCAAAAATGTTAATCTTGCCTCATCTACCCAGCTAGACTGATTATGGCGGTTTCGTCCCAAATGTCACGTCAACCGAATAGACATCCCTTTATGTACACAAAAAAATGCAAAAAAAAAAGACGACCCGGTAACTTTTACCCGGGTCACCTCGGCCCGTTTATAATCACTTATCCACAAGTTAAACGTGTGATATTTCACGTGGAAATAATCAGAGAAAAACTCGTCTGATCCCCTGTTTATTTTCGTCGGGAAACAAACTTGGGGGACGGAGACACTGCCCCCGAAAGTTAGAGGGACGGAAAAAATCGGCCCCCAAAACTAATGGAGCGAGCGACGAGACTGAACTTTAAAACTTGCCTACGATGCTTCTTTGTAAGATTGCCTATTCATTATACGATTTTCGTGTGTTTAGTTCTTATTAATTAAGTAGTCGTAACGTATCAGCTGATCTGTCATGCTCAGCTTAAATGTATCTTAAATATTCATTTATCTCTGAATTCTTATTTTGGTATTTTCGGTTTTAAATTCCAAAATGCTTTATTGGGTTAAAAGTATTTTTTTTTAAATTATAGTGATAATGTAACTGATTTGATTTAGCTAAGATATAAAACTAAACGAATTTCAATGTAATTTAACTACACACGAGAGGTCTATTTTAAAATCTACTCATGTACTACGTAGACAATGAGATTGTTTATGTTAATTCATCCAAATGTAGGTAATTCGATTTGTCGCAAATTTTCAAATACTAAAAGAACTTATATAGATGCATGCCACGTATAGAATTCACGTTTCGTAATTGACCTGACTCGTAAAATTTTCGCAACCCGACGACTTTAAGACTCGCTGTGGTAACATGAAGTGCAGCGAAAAGCACCGTGAATGACCCGCTTTATTGTAAAAGCCTGAGCTCCGTTTTCAGCCAGAATATCGGGTAAAAATAACAATTTAAACTACATTTTCAGCAAAATCTGATGCTCCTTTATCGTTTTACAACGATTTTTGACCTGATTTTCGAAAGTTTTGTAGTAAAATTGCACTAAAACGAAATATTACAGTCGGAGATGTGAAATCGTTCGGAAGATAAAAGTGTTCAGATCTACGTGAAGTTTTTATAGGCTATGCGGATGGATGTCTTCAATATAATATTTATTTAGTACTGGTCAATAAGGCACGGCTCTTTTGTGGAAGGGTTGAGGTGAACTTTTTTTTTAGTTTTTGTAGGAACATCTCATTGATCTACTCACCACTCTTTATGATCGCTACTCCTCATGGTATTTCATACAAACTCGTAACTTTTTAATTTTGGAAATGAATGAACCGATTTTATTTTAACTGGATACATATACGCGAGATACGTAAACGTATAACGTATAGGTTTAAAAAGGACTCACACAGTGAGAGATATTTTAAGTTTTCAAACAAAGTGAGAAATCACACTCTCTTTCTCATAAGTTTTTTTGTGCTTTATAGAATAGATAAGCGTAAATAATCCTTCTAATATTATAAACGCGAAAGTTTGTAAGTATAGATGGATGGATGTTTGTTACTCTTTCACGTCAGAACGGCTGAACGGATCTTGATGAAATTTAGAACAGAGGTAGATTATAGTCTGGAATAACACATAGGATAATTTTCATCCCGGGAATATGTTCCCTTGGGATAATTTTTGACATAAACGCGGGCGGAGCCGCGGGCGGTAGCTTGTAAACAGTAAATGCCGAGTGCTACGTGGTGCTCCTAATGTCTAACGGGGCCTCTGCGAGTTGGCTTTCGGCCCCTTGTACGGTACCCTAAGTTCCGGTACCCCGTATAGCCCCGAGATTGTTTAAGACATATAAAAACAGTAAACATTAAACTCCTAGAATTTAGATGTTCTGACATCTAAATACTTCGAATAGTATTGAAACAGTGTCAGAAGAACCAATTATTGATTGTTATCCCTTTGAGAATATTTTAATCAAAGCTAGAATTCCTCGATATAGCTGCTTTACTGTGTGAACTGGGTTCTTCATTTCCTTTTGGTTACTAAAAAGAGTCTGCTAGCAACATTGTCGATATTGATTTTGTCTTTAGAACTCGGCTTAGTAAGATTTTATTGAGCATTTTAGTTATTAAGATAGGTATTTTCAATTTCTACCAGAGCTTCGAATGAGTTTTATACAAAAACGCTAAGGAATTTTTAATGTTATTGTCGTTTAAAAGTTGTAGACAGACTTTATGTAAACGGCTGTTGTGTCGTTTGTGTAAGGGAAAATGTAGCATTTTCTTTCAAAAATGAATATTCACAATCATCTTGATATCTAAGTGATTTTTTTTTTTTTTCAAAACCTTTTTTTTTTAAATCGCAGCTCTCTCTTCCATTGCGTGGCAGGCCAGTAGTCCTTTCCGTAAGAGTCACAAGTCTAAAGATTTAATATCCACTGGTAGTCCAAAAAAAAATTGGTTTTCTGTAAAGTGGGTTTACGGACGATAGTTTAGCGTGACAACTTCATAACAAAACATTGATGAAGTGATCGTAACGTTACAATGAGCGTAACGTTACAATGAGTCATACTTTTTCGTGCGTACAGCCGGCGTTCATCGATCTATAGACGTTGCCACATCAAAAAATTNGGTAGTCCAAAAAAAAATTGGTTTTCTGTAAAGTGGGTTTACGGACGATAGTTTAGCGTGACAACGTCATAACAAAACATTGATGTGAAGTGATCGTAACGTTACAATGCGCGTAACGTTACAATGAGTCATACTGTTTCGTGCGTACAGCCGGCGTTCATCGATCTATAGACGTTGCCACATCAAAAAATTTAATTTAATTCAAGCCGCTTCCATCACTCTTCTTTTCGATGGTTAACTCCTTAGAATGAATGTTACCACCCAATAAGTGCTGCTTACTTCAATTGCAGCATCGTGTCTCATGCATCACGATGGAGTCAGTTATATTAATGACAAGGTCCAATCCTAATTAAATATATTGTTTCTATTACTAAACGCACTTCATTTACTGACAATTTATTCGATGAAATCTCACACATAAATAAAACTGTCAATTGGAACACTAATCTTAATCTCGTCAACGAATACTGTAGCGCTGACATTTCGTCTGGGCCGATCGGAATTTTGACTCGCTGACTATGAGGGTTATCGTGTCAACCTGTAAAGATTCAGGTGGCAACCGATTGTTAAAGTTTGCCCTTGTTTCGTTGAACGTTTTTAGGGAAAATTACCACCATCGCGCTATGCAAACACGGTGACAGATAGACGCGTAATGTACAAATCTCTTTGAACTTGATACCGCAGTCCACTGCTAGGCATAGGAAAGATCTACATTAATTATATGCGATCATTTGTTTTACAAAACTGAAGGGCGCCCTCTGTCGGCGCGGCTACGAAATGATCGCTACGATCGCATATTAGCACGATGTGAAGCGCTTTTTTTTTAAATTGTGATTAGTTTTCTCTTGACTCTAGTCTAGGTCATAGATGACAGAGACAAAGTCGACGATGCAGCGAGTTTACCCAGAAGAAGCCTGTTCACTCTAATTTTGAAGAGATTAGGGTCGTATGCGTTCGGAAACACAGACGCATGCATAGAGTTCTACTCCTTTGCTGTGCGCATTATAAAAGACGTTTGGAAACGTTTAGCGCTAATTGGTGGAATAGCAACAAGGTAGGGATGGTAACTTGCAGTGCGTCTAGATGTCCGATGACTTTCTATAAGGATGAGGCCTTATTCTATGAACCTAATCAATACACCGCTGAGTTCAAAACGTATCTAATATCTAAGACAATAACTTGAGCTCACACTTCGCCTTAATACTGTAACTATAAGCTTTAAGCTGGATATCAAGTTAAGCCAAGTTAGAGCCTTATAAAGTGCTGTAATAACTTGGAAACGGAGCAGGTTTGGTTCCTGGACAGTCTCCTGGGATAGGTTTACCGTGTGCCTGAGTTACAGTAAAGTTTAAAAAAGTTTTTGTTTACATAGGTACTCGTTGGAGTGTTTGTTATTTAGGGTTGATTTTTTGGTAGCTTTTTTCAACGACCTTCATTAAAAAAGGGTTTAGAGAAACAGATAATGTGATTGCTCACTGTGTTAGACCTGGTTTTTTTGCGTTTGCGTATTAAGTATCATTAAAATTGGTTTATTGCTTTTCCAAGAATAAGGACTTGCGAGTGAAGAATCATTGTTCCAGTGGGTGATAAAGACGGAGCTATCAGAATTGTTAGCACTATCCCTCTTTCCTATCCGAATTTTAGTGGCATTGGCGCAGCCCCAGGACACTTTCGGCTCCTAAAATTACTTCCACCTTGTACACAAATCAATTATTTATTTCATCAATACAATTTGTACGGCTCACCTGGACTCGCCCGAACTCCGTAGCAAACGGCAGGCAATGCCGACAAATGAAAACTTTCCGCCGAGGGAAATTACCGAAGTCATAACACCGACTTTGTACGGTTGTTTGGTAAAATGAGAAGTATTCTGCAGAAGTTTTGCTTTGAACAATAGTCGAGAAACTAACGTAACGTGAGACTGGGAGGTAATCAGGACTCGTTCGATCCAGCCCGTCCCTAGCTGTCCTGCCCCCAGCGACGCCGTAAGCCGAGGCGCGTACCCCACAGGGGTGTCCTTAGCGTGTAGTCGCTTAGTTTGTAAGGTTTTAATAAGGCCTAGCTGGAGGCTTTATTATTTATATTAAGGCCGCCACAGGCAAGTCCGGTTAAGCAGTCGACAACCTCATAGGTTGAAATGCGAACATGCGACACTCACAAAAAAAACGGATACTTAGAAAATATATATAAAAGTTTTGCAAATCAATTTTAAATAACTGTCAAAGATTCTTAGACCTTTCCAAGGAGTGTGACAGTTCAGGTTCTAAAGAATAAAAAGATACTTAAGCGACATATCTCTGACAGTGAATCGCCGCGGATTGACGTTATTTTGCTCATCAATTTCACTCGTCGCCGCGATAATATCACCATTTGGAGACATGATCATGTAGTTGTTTATATGTAGAATGAAATAGTAGGGCGATAATATCGCCGCGAGACACTCGCTCGTGGAGGTGCGGTACTTTACGAACATCATTTTAGTTCAGCAGATTAACGATTCTAGAAGTCCATTTACAATAAGTATTTGATTTATGTCTCCTACAACATAAAACAGCTTACATAGGCATTGTTTTATAGAAGGTTTGATAAAAGAATTACATGAAAAAATATTATATACCTGCCTATTGGGATCATATTTTTTTCTACCTTATGCACTCAAACGTTTATGCCGTCGTCATTTTCTTCTTTACCGCTCAACCTTTGGGTAACTCAATGTTGTGTTTACAGTGCAAAAGACAAGCAATGGATTGTTGTTTTGGATGTGAAGTGTTTATGTAGAACTTTGACGTTCAAAAAGTGCTGGCACTCAGCCTAATTTGAATAAATGACTTTTGATTTTGATTTTACCATGTCATTCTTCTGTGTGTTTCACATATTATACCATTGATGTACCATTCTGCATTTAGTGAGACTTCTGTTCCATGTCATGTTGTCGCTGGTACTCGTATAAGGGACACGATACAATTTACTTGACGAGACAAGAAAACAAGGTCAAACTAGCCCTCTCAGGGAAAAACGGATGAGGTTCCTTCGGTTTTGTGTCAGTAACTTTGATTTGCTAGTTTATATGAACGCGCAAAATGAGAAGAAAAGACAAATTATTTCACAAATATTGCACACCTTTAATCAGGATGTAACTGAAAAAATATCAGAAGAGCCTATAAGAATGATATCATTCTTTAATTCTATATCTGAGCCTTACTACGACGCCATAAAACCATAATGATTCTTGATTAAAAAAGTAGTGGTGGGAAACAGTTAGTAACATCAATATCAGCTCCTGTTTCGTTACTACCAGTAACTCATTCCTATGGCTAGTTTACACAGTGCGACTAGACATTACACAGTTACTCGGATTGCCTACTCGTATGCCAGTAGCTCTTCACGATGATAGTAGCTGCCCAGACTCTTGTTGCGATTCGTAACACACATAAAATATAGGTCCTGCTCGCAACTGCCTGGCAGACACTGGCGAGCTTCTGCCGAACGCATCTGAACAATGCGAGTGATAGCCGAGCTGCTGAAAACAAAACATGTTGAAGTAACACTGATGCGAGCTAGTATCGAACTCGTACGTGGCAGCAACTCGTAAAATACGTCCATACGATGCGAGTTACTGCACTTTTGCTACTCGCTCGCTAGCTCGCACATTGTAAACTAGCCATTATTCTCACATTCAAAATATTCATAGCCCCGTCGACTTTTCAGTTTATTATTAGTCCTGTCCCGCCCACTGCAAAGCTACTATAAAAAGATCAATCAATATGATTGCGATCCTGACATCTCCCGCAGTACATTTCAGTCTAGTTTATTTTCTGTACTCTACCCGTTTCCGCCCTGACCATCAGACATTCTAGTGCTAAATATAGATATTGTAGTGTACTGTGTAGAGCACTTCCTGGACTCCATTTGTAGGTAAGTGCATTCCAATCTCCGTCCTGTAAGATCGTTTACCTGTTTTAGTTTCTAGTTTGGGAAATATTTCTGATTGCCATATTTACGGATCTCATTATATTATAAGGTCCTATTAAAATAGATGGACAAACTTTTAGAAATCATTCAGACCACCAAAATAAGGTCAATATTTGACGGGTGACGAAAACCTAACCATTAAGTTCATGGCCGGGTTCAAATGAGAGAGCGATTGAAAAAGGTTGCTTTTAGATTATTAGTACACACTATCACTTAAAATTAAGTATCCTGATTTGTGGTGACGTTCTGTAGTCTGCCTGCTCCCATTGAAAAAAGATGCGAGTTTATTAATGAATGTCTATGTGTATTACTGGATGTTCACGTACCTAAAGCGAAGATCGTTCATTAAGGTTGTGAACATCATTATCACGATAACACCAATACAACTATAAGCCAAATACTCCACACAAAAAACCATCAAAAGGTAATTCCCTTACATTCATCTTATCAGGTTCAAACCACACACTACCTCCTAAATTAGCAACCTACATCTGGTAAATCCTGAAACTTTTGAAACAGTGATCGAAAATAACAGCCATTGTAAATTTCAGTTCCAATAAGTGTTCCGTTGAATTCTCTTCGAGTTTACGATTATGGTTCAAGTTTTCTGTATTTGCTCGGGTTACAGTGCCCTTAGGATTAGGCTGCACCGGTGGAGCGAGGCCCTGGCTTGAGTGGTCCTTTAATGAAATTAGCGGTAAACAAGCGAATTGTTGCAATTTATATGTATTAACCTCCATGGTAACTTGTAAAAATACAGAAATAATTATAAGGATACAGCAGCGATAAGGCTGTTATTGTTACTCCTAATAAAATTGAACCTAAAATTGTATTTTGAATGGTGTGTAAAGAGTATTTTATTCTTCGACCTCGCGCTATTTTGTTTGCATC
>NDFZ01000603.1:0-11355 GCA_002192655.3 Mamestra configurata | reverse complement strand
ATTTTAATCTATCCTATTATGTTCTTAAAAATATACAGCCACTGTAATTATACTGTAGAGGTACTCGTATGTGGTACAGAGAGTAAAGTCCCGCATACCTTCACTGTAAATGGGAGGATCCTCCGACCAGATGGTTATTGTGTCTGGTGGGCTACTGCCCGATAGTTGATATTCGGACTGTTGTATATGTCCAAATCGCATGGAGAATTTCGTTGTTAGTTCGTCGTAGATGGCGTTGCGGTTTTTTTTTTGCCGTACAAATTTTTTTTCTTAGTTTTTCTTGTGGTGGCATTGATGCCACTACAATACCACTGTTGATGAAATCTCTATTTAACTAACAAAACCTAAAAATAAAAGAAAAAAAAATTGTCGGGAAAAAACTCATATAACAAAAATTTTAAATAGGTATCAAAAATAAATAATCACTACATATTATAAAACATAGTCCCCCGTTGCCAGCGATAAACTCAAAAAGTACGGAACGTATTTACATGCGATTTTTACCAATAAATGAGGTTATTCATGAGGAAGGTTTAGGTGTATAATTAGTCCCAAAATTCCTACGGGAACGGGAAAAATGCGATATGCTCGAACGAAGTCGCGGGCATAAGCTAGTCAATAATAATTAAAAACAAAAGGTTACAAAAAAATGCTTGGCAATTCTGTCTCGGATGACCATCATAATTACTTATTCCTTCGAAATCCCACCACAGACAACAAAACTATCAAACAGTAAATCAAAACCAATAATAATCCTCTCGGTCCAATTAGGGGTCCTCAGTAAATCTCAAAGGTACTTAACCTTGTCGCAAGGAGACACCATCTGACGATAGCCAAGACAAGATTAAAGAGAAATGCTAAACTTGGTAGAACACCTGCATCTCAGAAGAAAGTTAAGGCGGGTTCTGCTTATAATAAAATAAAATATAGGAGAGACACAGTAATTAAGACATTATTGATGGAACTTTGTGTATTAGGGTAGGAGTGGTTTAAAGTCTCGAGTATCTATATTTATAAAACGGAAAAAAACGGTTTTTTTTTTAAATGTCGCAGCATTTGCAGTGAGATAGGGACCTCACCGAAATTAATTTCATGTTGTTTGTCTTATTTATTGATTATTATGTAAGTACTGTTAGTTTTTAATTTATATTAATTTTTTGTCTGTCTTGTGTGAGTCCCAAATANATTTATTGATTATTATGTAAGTACTGTTAGTTTTTAATTTATATTAATTTTTTGTCTGTCTTGTGTGAGTCCCAAATAAACATTTTTCTTTCTTTCTTCTTTCTGACATCAATGCAAAGCCGAAACAACTGGGATTTGGAACATAAAATGTTGCACAAGGCTTCCTTTATGATGTAGGTGAGTACTGAGAAGGGATTTCTCGAAATTTAGCCTGGGTGGGAAAGTTGTTTAAACTAAATCTGTTCAGACTAGGTCGCAGGCGAAATGCTAGTTCTTCGTAAATGTATTCATTTGTGATGAGGCTTTCTATCAATTTTGACTATACTGTGTATCACTAATTTTAAAATTATAACGCGCATACATTTGGAAATACAATCCACTCTGCTAAGTAAAACTATGAAAAGGTTAATATTTAGACTAAATTGATGCCTTCCCCGCAAGTTGTTTTATATTGTTTGGATTAATTAATCATGTGTTCGAATCTTCTGTTTAAAAAATACCCTGTTTAGTTTTCAGGGTGTTTTGGAAATCTGTGGTCACATTTAAGGGCGATGTTGTGACCATACATTTTTTAATTTTCAATTTTACTACCCTGTATACCAAGGACCTCGTATAACTTTTTTTTTTTTAAGGATGGGAATCATCAAATGACTTCGTCCGCTCAGGGTGGAACGGAAGGGCGTGTCAGACTATTACTGACTAAAACCCATCCGTGTTCCTTCTAAAGCCCTTTGCTTTCCAGGGTCGCGGTGACTCTTTCGAGCAAATTCCGCAACCCTGGCAGACCTAGTATAACTTGCAGTTACCATAGCCTCTTTTTTACTTTTAAACTTTGAATGATCATTCATGCAAATGTTGGTAGACCCGAACCTAAATCTTAACCGCCTTTTTCACTACCTATTACAAAAAAAAATAAAAACACAATTCGATAGCACAGTCGATACGAAACAGAATCACCAGCAACGAGCACAGAAACGTTCCGTCGCAATATGCTGTTTGCACATTTCCATATCCTTCATATCAATTCCCCACGCTCCGTTTGTGATTTGCAACTGTGCATGGGTATACTCGAGAGATATAGGAAACGATCGCAGACTTCTGTGGAGATTTCGAATAGTATGGAGATTTGTAAACAGATGGGAATTGTCGTAGGACGGTAAGTATGTGTTGCTTTTTTTTTAAGGATGGGAAATTATCAAATGTCTCTTATCGCTCTGGGCGGAGTTGAAGGGAGTGTCAGACTCTTACTCACTAAAACCCATCCGTGTTCCTCCTAATTCCCTTTGCGTTCCAGAGCCGTGGTGATTGTTTTGAACAAATTCCGGAACACCGGTAGATGTANCATTTTTTAATTTTCAATTTTACTACCCTGTATACCAAGGACCTCGTATAACTTTTTTTTTTTTAAGGATGGGAATCATCAAATGACTTCGTCCGCTCAGGGTGGAACGGAAGGGCGTGTCAGACTATTACTGACTAAAACCCATCCGTGTTCCTTCTAAAGCCCTTTGCTTTCCAGGGTCGCGGTGACTCTTTCGAGCAAATTCCGCAACCCTGGCAGACCTAGTATAACTTGCAGTTACCATAGCCTCTTTTTTACTTTTAAACTTTGAATGATCATTCATGCAAATGTTGGTAGACCCGAACCTAAATCTTAACCGCCTTTTTCACTACCTATTACAAAAAAAAATAAAAACACAATTCGATAGCACAGTCGATACGAAACAGAATCACCAGCAACGAGCACAGAAACGTTCCGTCGCAATATGCTGTTTGCACATTTCCATATCCTTCATATCAATTCCCCACGCTCCGTTTGTGATTTGCAACTGTGCATGGGTATACTCGAGAGATATAGGAAACGATCGCAGACTTCTGTGGAGATTTCGAATAGTATGGAGATTTGTAAACAGATGGGAATTGTCGTAGGACGGTAAGTATGTGTTGCTTTTTTTTTAAGGATGGGAAATTATCAAATGTCTCTTATCGCTCTGGGCGGAGTTGAAGGGAGTGTCAGACTCTTACTCACTAAAACCCATCCGTGTTCCTCCTAATTCCCTTTGCGTTCCAGAGCCGTGGTGATTGTTTTGAACAAATTCCGGAACACCGGTAGATGTATGTGTTGCTACATAATTTGATAAGCAGCAGTGTAGGTAAAAAGATTTTTTTTTTTTTTTTTTAATAAGAATCTTTTTATCAGTGTTTAAACTAATCATGTGAAAAACTATTATCAACTTGTCATGTTTTTTCTTTATTAAATTAATGTTAAATCGACGTTGTAGAAAAAAACTTAGCAGGTTGATAATAGGGTATTTTTTTTTAAGAAAACGATTTTTCGAGTGTTTTTTCATTTTTATACGGTCAGGAAAGATCCAAGCTCTCTGTTCACTGGTATTCTCAAAAGACATACTAGTGATGGACTATTCTGCGATTCTGAAATGCTTGGCCCGTGATTGCTCTCACTACTTTTATAGGCTGAATTTTTAGGGATAGGAACTTGGCCTTTTTGCACATTTTTTGTTTTTTGGGGGATATCATGTCTTTTTTCTAAGTATATGATAGGAATGAGTTAAAAGAGTTAATACTAATAATACTAAATTTAAGATTTTACTGTCGTGGGAAACAAATAAAGTAAAATTATTAGCTCATGAGGACCGACCCTGATTTCAACATTTTAACTTAAAAAAATGCCCTTTTCGATTATTTATCAGTAAAATCGCCCACACTATTCAGCTGGAATGGGCAATTGTAACAGTAATTGTCATAAACAGTATGCTAGGAAATCCTAGCAAAACAAACAAGGTAACACCTAAATATGACTTAAACAGCTCGTCTACTCTACAAATATCTCACCGTGAACATTTTTGTGAAGTGTACTCGAAGTGACTTGTCGTTCCACCTTGATTTAAACGGATTAATTTGCAAAATATAAACAAAAACACACTTTTACACTTTTAATATTTTGGTCAGACGTTTGGTCCTCAACTTGTTTAAACTGGGGGTGTTTCTCAGCTGATTTCCTGAGAAGAAACACCGAAACATCCTCAGAGGATCGACAGCTCAGTCCATATTTGCTTCACCTACGCTTTGAAAGTGAAATAATTATTTATCTACAGCATAGACCCGCTGAGCTATCAGTAAAGTTCTTCAGTAAAGAAGCAAAATAAGTCTGTCAAGATAATAGCACGCGTTTTTCTGTATTTTGAGAAAAGGCGACGGTTAACGTATGCATATATTTACTAAGAAGTGAATACATTATACCGAGCATCTTTAATACACGCACATAGCTGAATCGACTCTAGAATATTCAATAGACCAATAACCATAAAATAATAAAAATATAACACAGCAACATATGTATTATTATATTCAGCACCTTGAGAAACATGTATTTCGATCATTTGGGCCTTATTCAAGCAATCCAACGTGGGTAGATAAAACAGACTGACGTAAAATAAGACGGGTACGTGACTGCCGAATTTCTGCCATCTTGGATTTGTATTTGCTCAACTTTTATGTGAGAACGAAATAAAACGTTTTGTTTTATTCCCTTTTATGACTGTGTGAAGTAGGCTGGCATTTTTTCAATTAAATTATAATGTTATAGACGGAAATATATTATTTGGCTTCTGTGCTGTCAGTAATTGATTTAAGCCCGGTCTCTGGAATGAAAATCAACTAAAGATTAGTTAACAAATTGTTAACGGTATTATTGTTTGCTCTATAATATTTAACTGTGCCAATCAAATCCCTTGGAAGAAGGGATTTTTATTCTGAGTTGTAGGTGTAGGTGATGACGTTCAAAAGTGCCGTTTAATGGCCTAATTGAAATAAACGTTTTGACTTTGACTTTGACAAAAACTAAATAAAGTTAGTAGGGTTAGGCCTACTGAGCACAGCAAAAATCTTGCCACTTACTCTACCTCATGGTGGAGCGGAAATTATATTTTTAGTCACAACGCGTTTTTGAGCAGATATTGCAGCGCTCGTAAAACTTCTCATTTAAAAAAGATACCTACAGACAACCCAAGAAAATTTTTNATTATATTTTTAGTCACAACGCGTTTTTGAGCAGATATTGCAGCGCTCGTAAAACTTCTCATTTATAAAAGATACCTACAGACAACCCAAGAAAATTTTTCCTACAACGACTTGACATTAGCTACTGTCATTTTGTGAAATAATGATACCACATATTATAGTGTAGTGATGAACACAAAAATCGATAAACAATCAGTGTGTGTGCCATCAGTGTGCCAATTAAAGACTAAATTATTGATTTTTATTTAAATAAATACATAATTATTCATAATAATTATTTATCAATTAGTAATCGCTGCTCTATTTTATTTCCTTTTAGAACTGATTCCACATGACGAGTCTTTTAATAAGTACGCTGTAGACGAAATGGCAGCACAACATGGGATCACGGTTTTAAGACTGCCCCCTTACCATTGCGAGCTAAACCCTATCGAATTGATATGGGCGCAGGTAAAGGGGCATGTAGCTCAAAATAATAAAACCTTCAAATTGACAGACGTGAGAAATTTATTTCAGGAAGGCATTCAAAAAATTACGGCTACCGAATGGTCTAAATGCGTATCCCATGTTGTCAAAGAAGAGGAAAAAATGAGTAGGCTAGATATGTTAATTGACAATATCACAGACACATTTATAATAAATGTTACAGAAAGTGACAGCGATAGCGATAGCGATGACGGCGACAATTTATAAAATAAATTATTACCATAATACATCTATCTGTTTTATTTGTCATGTTCCTTCATGATCACATTTTTTTATTTATTTCACACACAATTATAAAAGAAAAGTCTCAGATCGTTAATTAATCGTCAAAACTAAATTATCGGTTCAGAAATATTTAATTTCCTGATATACTTAGTTTACGAGAGTAAAATTATAAACGAGAAGAATCGATCCGGAAATATTCCATTTCCATATCGAATAATTTCGCAACGTCACTATTTAGTACTTGTCATAACGTTGCAACACTGAAATTGTCAAATCTGGAATCGAATTAAAATTCCGAGTATAGATTGATTTATTACAAAACTATTTTTATCGTAAAATGAGTCGGGTAGGAAAAATTTACAAATCTTTGGGCACAATTTGGCCTTTTTGCAAACATATAGGTATTTTATTCAATAAGATCTCGTCTCAATCTGTAAACTCACCAATGATCCTAAACCTCGGATAACTTTCCAGGTATAACTACCAAATGAGTGGACTATAACATTTCAAAGTGAGATACGTCATGCCGTACGTTATGTCCTAGGCGACCCCTGAAAATCAGCGCTGTGCTGTGGGTCCTTCATGGCTCAGCATTATGCTGAGTGGAAACCCTTTTGCCACAACCACGACATGCATCTACTTTATACCTACTCATACTTTTGTTATTTTATTTGTTTCTTATTTAGTTTTTAACGTGTCTTTACTAATATAATTTAAAAATTACTAACACTATCGTTTAGGGTTTAGTTTAAGAAACGTAAATTGATGTATGTGGGTGGGTTGGGTATGTCGTTTTGTGGCAATTAAATAGTTTTTCTTTCTTTCTTCTTTCTAGATTCTATAGAATCGACTGACAGAAGGCCGTTGTATTGCAGTTCATACTGCCTCTATGTAAGATGTGGCACTAAACTACTTTGTACAATAATAGACAAAAACCCACTCTCTGGTCCCACTCAAACTGAACAAATTTCAACCAAAGACATTACAGCACACTTCAATTATCTGAACACACAAAAATCTAAAGAAACTCACTAGCTCCCTTGGCAAGTGCGCTTCCAATTTGCAAGGCTCGAGACACGGAGGCTTTGCGGACCAGAATGGCGGGTCGTTTGCCACCTTAGGAATCAGCTCACGTCCGATCCGAGCACAATCAAATTATATAGAAAAGACTCGATTTTGCGTAGCGATGTGCCCAAGGAGAAGAAAGGTGTCGGCTTGGAAAAGCGCCTGGATGGATGTGTCTGGAAAATAGTGTAGGCCTAAGACTCGAATAGAACTTTTAAGAGTATGTCTGTATGATTTTGACCAGGAATTGCATACGATCCTCTATACTAATATTATAAATGCGAAAGTTTGGATGGATGGATGTTTGTTACTCAATCACGTCAGAATGTCTCGGAACGGATCTTGATGAAATTTGGCACAGAGGGGTTTATAGTTTGGAATACCACATAGGGTACTTTTGGTCTCGGGAGTATGTTCCCTTGGGATAATTTTCGATATTCACGTGGGTGGAGCCGCGGGCGACAGCTACCAGTGACCTAGGTTATATTTTCTGGAATAATAAAATAGTGTTTTTTTTTCAATAATGATGGCGACTGATCGCGAGCAAAACGACGGACGGCTATAATTAACATTGGATTTGACGGTTTTATTTGAAGTAACTGCTATTCATTTTATTTTGGGTTTCACTGTAGTTTTATCAAAACAAACCTCTGGACGGGTTTCCGAATTGAATTTTTTGAGAGAACGTTTCAAAATTCAAATTGCAAAATTTGACAAGTTTTCAGGCTACTATAGAATCTGGGAAATACTTAACTTCTTCTCAATTCAGAAATGGAGGGCTGCCTGTTTATCTCAACTTTTCAAGGCTCTACATACATACCTACGTATATCTTATATGATAATTAGGGGCGTTGAGCAGGGTCGCTAGCCATCATCCTCAGAGTCGACGGATGACCTAATGATGTAACTTTGTTCGTTTAGATACAAGGCGATGAGTAATAAAACTTGGACACAGAGATTCACAATGGTTAGGGTACTAATTTATATGTTGTTAATTTTGAACTCATTAGCATCCTGTGGAGCGGAGGGAAGGTCTCAAAGTCAAAGTCAAAAATCAAAGCATTTATTTCGTATAAACCATTATCAGGCACTTATGAATTGTCAAAGTCAGTCAAAAACAGTCAGTCGAATTAGGAAATAACACCAACTTCATATATTTTGAAGAAATAAAGAAGTACCGATTTATTGCACTATCAGATGCTGTATTATCAGATTTTTATGAGCTTTAGTCTCGAAAAAAATAAAGGATATTTGTATAAATCATCCGATTCTAAGCAATATAATAGAAACCGTTAAATATCTTCTAGTCGTAACTTTAATGCAAATGATGTATAGATGTGAATGTGTTTTCATACATTGATAACAGTAAATAGCTAAACCATTTATAAATATTAGTCTAAATCTAACCATATGGATATTTTACTGGTTTCACCCTATTCTTTAGACCATTTGCTTATTGTTGTAACGTCCTGATTTATTATATTATGACTTTGTCTAGTTTGTTTCGGAGAATCACTGACTCCTAAGACACAGGCACATACACCTAGTTTAGGAGTCAGGAAATTAAAATGATTGTGACCTAGTTTTAAGCCTTATGACCTCCTTGTTTTTAGTTCTTGTACTGTTATGGCTTTTGGATAAATAAAGAATTAATATTATTTTAAATTAATTCAGTGAGAAAAAAAATTGTTTTCAGGGTTAAAAAAATCATAGTTCGATATCTACTTTAAACACCTTACTAAACTAGCTAAAATTATTACCAAACCAAAGCTTAGCTCAAAGCAACAGCAACGTAATTCAAAAAATAATTTTAACTACAAACGACAAATTATGCTTCGAAGAAGTTTACATATTCATAAAATAAAAACATGTGATGTATGTTATTTCCTGAAGGCGGTGACAGGTACCCATGTTACAAACATAAATTAGGGGTACGATAAGTACACATTTGAATTATTTAAATTCATATGACTTGTTTAGTAGGTTGGTAAGCCTGTGAGTTTTATTTTTGTATCGCCGTAGTTAGGTACCGCACAAAAATATACGGTTGGGCTATGATAGAGATACCAGTTGGGCTATGACAGAGATACCAGTTGGGCTATGACAGAAAGACCAGTTGGGCTATGACAGAGATACCAGTTGGGCTATGACAGAGAGACCAGTTGGGCTATGACAGAGAGACCAGTTGGGCTATAACAGAGAGACCAGTTGGGCTATGACAGAGAGACCAGTTGGGCTATGACAAAGAGACCAGTTGAGCTATGACAGAGAGACCAGTTGGGCTATGACAGAGAGACCAGTTGGGCTATAACAGAGATACCAGTTGAGCTATGACAGAGAGACCAGTTGGGCTATGACAGAGAGATCAGTTGGGCTATGACAGAGAGATCAATTGGGCTATGACAGAGATAGGTACCAGTTGGGCTAAGATGAAGAGACCAGTTGGGCTATGGCAGAGAGACCAGTTGGGCTATGACAAATATATGTGTATTTTGGACTGGCATATTCAAAAGGTCTATTCAAAATAGACAATTTTAGCTCTGTTCACCCTTTATGAAGTACATTGTCCATCTGTCCGTTTCGATTATAAAGTATGATTTATAAATCTTAAAACACATTTTAATAGCGTTCAATTAAATCTTAACCATAAAATTATAAGTACACAAATATAACAAGTTTATTATTGTTTTACGTAGACAAGCTGTACAGGCTAACTTCATAAATCTGCAGAGTTATGTAACACTTGGAAAACCTTTGAAGACTTTGTAATTGAACTTACACGTTCCCGCCGTGCCTTTCAATTTAATAAGACAAGCCATCTTGATACAAGTATCTTGGTGTAGATGTCGTGGCCACTTCATGATGTGGCCAAACATTTCATGAAATGGCTCTATAAAATGAAGTGGAAAAAAAATCCGCTGCCCACATCATGATATGGTCTGGCCAGATCAATGATAACTCAGCGTTTAATGATATCAACAGCCACACATGGCTACTTCATGTTATGGTCAAACATTAGTGATTATATCGTAAAATAGTTACATTATGGGTGGCCAATACTATGGGTGCAAGAGTTAACGAAGCGACCTCGGGACTTGGGGCAATCCGACTCGGACAGCTAACCTGTCCGAGTCGGATTGCCCCAAGTCCCGAGAGGTTATTTTTTTAAACCACCCAGAAGTAGCTGGTGCCACCCGTCGACCAGTTCGACCTAAGTTACGTTTGAAGTTGTCATTTCATGATGTGGCCAGGTATTTCATGATATGGCCAAACGTGGATTGAAATATCGTTAAACGTTGACGTTTAAACGATATTGTCAGTATTCGCTGGCTATTTCATGAAATAGAACCATGACATGAAATTTTCGGCCACATCATGAAATGGCCAATTCTATGATATGGCCACAACATAGACACTATTACAATATAAGAAAGATGAATGAGTGTCTAAGCGATAATTTTATTAAAGGGACATTTGACGGTTCAGGCAGTTTTGTAACTAAATTATTACAGCAATCATCATCATCAGGATGGACCACACACACNATTTGACGGTTCAGGCAGTTTTGTAACTAAATTATTACAGCAATCATCATCATCAGGATGGACCATTGTCTGACCACGACAATGACTGACTGCACACAAGCCGAACTATTACTAAAACTCGGTGAACCTATAAGTTTCTAGTTCTATCTTCACCGATATTTCATAATACCTTTATTTAAGAATTGGAACTAATCAAATGACTCCTTCTGCTCTGGGCGGAGCGGAAGGGAGTGTAAAACTCTTACTGACTAAAACCCATCCGTGTTCCGCCTAATACCCTTTGCGTTCCAGGGTTCCGCGGTGACTATTTCGAACATAACACCTACCCTTTTATTTTTCCAATGTACATCATTCTTTCGGTTCCTTCCCCACGTCAGATTTGACAAATTGTCAGTGACTGTTTACCCCTCATTATACTGAGCTTCTTTGTATCAGCTCGATCCTCTTACAAGATATTATTTTGCGTTTCAATTGTCATAAATAGAAATATAGAAAGAAAAGAAAAAAGGAAAAGCGTTTATTGTCACAGAAGTGACATGTAAGTATACATAAACAAAGTGGCATGTAAGTAAAAATAAATATGTAAGTATAATAAAAAAGATGGCGGAGGCGTGCTGATAGCGGTCTCCAAAGAACTAAAACCAAGTAGTCTCACTCTGTCACCCCCATTAATTTTACCAGAACATAAAATAATAAAAATTCCCTGTTATAGTTGTAAATACCTACTTGTTTGTGCTACTTACAATTACATACCCCCTAGCGCCACGGATGATATGTATATAAACTTTATCAATTCGTTGTCGAATTT
>NDFZ01000602.1:0-11354 GCA_002192655.3 Mamestra configurata | reverse complement strand
CCCTAATATCAAGTATATAGCTATTTGTAATTCATAAAGGCGGCTGCACACCTGCGATCCACTATTAGCTGATCAATTAGTCGCAGCGCGTTCGTCGCACGGCAGATTCTATTTGCTTGAGGTAACGAGGAGTTAGTTAATACTATTTGAGCATGTACTGATTATGTGATATGCGTACTGTAATATGTAGGGCTTAAAGTTTCTGTAAGGCGGCAAATTTTGAAGAACTTTAGAAAGCCATTTCGTTCTTGAATGATTGGGTTGGCACCGCTTTGTGTAGCCGACGTTATCATTATCATTCCAGCCGAAAGACGTCCACTGTTGAACATAGGCCTCTTTCAAGCGTCGCCACTTTAATCGGTCGTCATTAGTCGCATTCGGTGGATTCCTGCGGCTTTCACCAGGTCATCGGTCTATCTTATGGGAGGCTTTCCAACGCTGCGTCTTCACGTACGTGGTCGCCACTTCAAAACCTTTCGATTTCATCAATTGTCTGTTCATCTTATTAACAGCGTGATGAGAACAGATGAAGATGAGACGGGAACAGATTACCTAATGGAAAAAATACCGACTTCACTAAAGTAACGGCCGTCGCCATTTTGTTTCTTTTTCAACATTCTTATGTCACTGTTGTCAATTAGTCAGTTGAATGTCACCTCATTTTTTAAACTTTAGCTAGCCGTTTAATTACTGGGCGTGTCAAATAAATATACATACGTACTCACGAAAAACATTACCTTCCTTCTGCAGCAGTCGGGTAAAACATATCTTATTACTACCATTCATTCATTACTTCATTTGGAAAAATGGTGCTATTATTTTTTTATTTACGAGTATGTAATTATAATGTTGATCCATGTACTCATCTAAAGGTTTAAACGGCACAAACAAAATGTACGACAGAATAAAGTAAAGAGAAATTCAATTATTACAGTGAAACGAAAGCAGAGCAGTTTCAATTAAATTTATACGTGAGAGCTCCAAGTAATAAAAACTACAATGTTGCTTCACTTAAAACTATTTTGATTTCCGCTCGATCTCTAGTTTGATGCAGGNTTATTTTTTTATTTACGAGTATGTAATTATAATGTTGATCCATGTACTCATCTAAAGGTTTAAACGGCACAAACAAAATGTACGACAGAATAAAGTAAAGAGAAATTCAATTATTACAGTGAAACGAAAGCAGAGCAGTTTCAATTAAATTTATACGTGAGAGCTCCAAGTAATAAAAACTACAATGTTGCTTCACTTAAAACTATTTTGATTTCCGCTCGATCTCTAGTTTGATGCAGGGTTTGTTTTTCTAACATTGTATTCATAAAATAACAGTTCATATGCATATTGTTTTGTTTTTTTTATGCATATTCAGCTAGTTACAGAAAAACTTTAAAATCTGTTTCATGTTCGGTTACTTTTTATTTCAGTCACTTTTGAAATAATGTTAATTTTAAGGGATACTTTTGGGGGTGAATCAATGGTCTGTTTAATAGGCTCGGGTTTGACCATAATCTCACCTGATGGAAAGCGATGATTTGGTCGACTCTTGACTCAAAGACCTCCAGGTTGTAGCTAAAAAAAAAAAACTTAAAACTTTCACTACCTCAAACTTCTTAGGTAATGAAAGTGTTCCCAAATCTCTTTTTGCACATGAGTGGGATGTCCGCCATGTACTTATTTATTTATTGATTAATTTATTAACATTTTACGCTCACAAATGTACAGAGGCGGAATTAATGCCATAGGCATTCTCTACCAGTCAACCTTTGGGTGATGCATGTACTTTAGTGTTCCACCGGTCTTAATAATAATCCCCAAGCTAAAAGTCTTGAAATAAAAAAAAAAATAAACTTGGCTCAAGTTGTGGACTAACGGCCTAAAAATATTTGAACATTCATTTTCAATTTGATGTACCTACGCATTGTTGTTTTAAAGAAATCTAATTTCACAACAAATTAACTGCTATTCCACTTGTAACTATAATGTTAACACAACTTAGTTTGAATGAGCTTGTTTATATTTACAAGCTCTTAATTAGCAGTTGTTTCGAAGAACTAAACTTCAAGGTCATTTAGACCGCTCGCCCTTTAGAACGACCTTAAAAACAAACAATGTAAACTCCGTCACTTGCAAACATTAGACTTAATTAAAATTTATCTTAGAACAAACAAAAAATATTGTCAGCGCTAAGTAATGACAAGTACTGCTAAGTGTTGTACAAACAAACTAGGGTTCCTAAGAGTTTAACGAAGAAACGGGACAGACATCTTTTAAGTCCTTAGATCATTTGAAAATATGTAACTTTAGCCAGCGGAACATACTCCTGGGGTGGAAAGTATTCTATGTCCTAAGGGAACGGGAAAAAACAGGATATGCGCGTACAAAGTCGCGGCCAAGTGCAAGTCGGACTCTCACACGAAGAGTTCCGTACCATAAACCAAAAAAAAACCACGTTTATTTATTACCCACTTAAATATTTATTTTATTCTGTTTTTAGGATTTGTTGTTATAGCGGCAAAAAAAAATTACCATCTGTGAAAATTTCGACTGTCTAGTTATCACGGTTCATGGGATACCGCCTGGTGACAGACAGACAGACGGACAGTGACGGACATTACGTGTGGAAATATGAGTGACAACTGCTTCAACTCTGCGCTAGTATAAATTGACCCTAAGCCCGAAGTCCGTAGTTTCGGGCTTAGTTGCAGGCGTATTCTACTCCGTATCACCTACGGACTTACGATTAGTTCCGAACCTGAACTCTTAGTGGTTAGATGATACGGACTAGAATACTGCCGCAACTCAGCCCGTAACTACGGACTTCGGGCTTAGGGTCAATTTATACTAGCGCAGAGTTGAAGCAGTTGTCACTCATATTTCNTGGTGGTAAAGTGGGCCGACAAAAGTTCGTTTCAACCGCTTTCGAAAGGGACCAGAACAGTTTATCATATTTGCACACGTAATGCATATATTTCTATTGAGGTATTTCTTCCGCTCCGACGCGGGAATTCCGTCGAATTCGCGCGTCTTCTTTTTATCTAAAAAAAAAGTGCGTTATGTTGTGGAGATAAAGGTAAATTTGCTATGTCAAGATTCAGATTGACGCTTCGATTCTCCGCTAGTATAAATTGACCCTTAAAAAGTAACCCCCCAGATTCAGATTCAGAGTATTTATCTGTAAACATAGGTTACAGATCACCGGTGTGTGAGATGTTACATTTTTGTAAGTTCTCTATGCTTAGCCATTAGGCGTACAAATGTTTGTCTCAGTTTCAATTACCACCTGATGGTAAGCGATGATTTAGTTGACGACGAAGCACGCTTGCCTTGGAGTAACTTACTTCTACCATCGGACATCTAGACGCACTGCAAGTTACCATCCCTACCTTGTTGCTATTCCACCAATTCGCACTAAACGTTTCCAAACGTCTTTTATAATGCGCACAGCAAAGGAGTGGAACTCTTTGCCTGCGTCTGTGTTTCCGAACGCATACAACCCTAATCTCTTCAAAATTAGAGTGAACAGGCTTCTTCTGGGTAAGCTCGCTCCATCGTCGACTTTGTCTCCGTCATCTATGACCTAGACTAGAGTCAAGAGAAAACACATATTATGAAAAAAAAAAACTTATTCAATGTTGACTTCCAGCTTGTAGCCATTTGAGTTGAATATATCATTAAAGGGTAGCTGGTTGTGAGCTATGGTTAGCCGTCTGATTCTTAGATACTCTGCCAAACATACGCTTCTCATTCAATCGAAGAAAATTGATGTTTTATTTATTGACGTTTTTCCCGTTCCCGTAGGAATTTCGGCAAATCCTCTCTCTAATTAGTGCTCCCCTACACTCCCCAAGGAACCTACATGCCAAATTTACCGTACCGACCGACCGGTAGTTTCGGCTGTGCATTGTCTGTCAGTCAGAAGAGTTTTATATATATAGATTGATGATTACTTAAATTAAACTTTACATTTCAATCTTTCACCAATTTCTTCGCCGTTCCTAGCACTGGTGCGTCTACAGTAATAACAGACCACGACAACACAAAAGGAAGTCCACAACAAAACTCAACTGGCTAATCGTACCTCCAGTCCACGTTTACATAAAACCGTACTTAAAGAGCAGACGCTTTCGTCTGACAACAGTCGCGCTGCCACTGCACACTGGTGACAGTAATTAGTTTAAAACGTTTTCTCCGTCGCCTTAATTCTATCACTTTGTTCTAAGAAGTGCATCCAGAGAGCATCTGTCTTTCCAACTGATGAAGCGGAGCTGCGACCAAAAAGTTAAGAGTGCATATCACTTAGCGAACCTATAGGATGTTTCAGAAATGCGTGGTTAAATTTAAATATGATGTTCTGTGATATACAGTGTGAAGCAATAGCAAAAACAAAATGGTGGCTTTTTCAAAACCCGACCACAGAATGACTAA
Organism: Mamestra configurata; assembly: GCA_002192655.3. Lineage (NCBI taxonomy): Eukaryota > Metazoa > Arthropoda > Insecta > Lepidoptera > Noctuidae > Mamestra > Mamestra configurata. Next base: position 6,926 of record NDFZ01000602.1, on the reverse strand, counting down.
TAAAAAGGCCTACATCAAACTAGAAAAGAGATTTACTTGGAACCTTTGGAATGTCCGGCGGCATCGCAGCAGACTCAGGTGAAGATGGCGGAGCGAGCTTGACGCCTATCGATAGGATTGGTCCACACTAGTCCAGAGCCGGGAAGCATGGAGGGAAGCAAGGGATGCCTTTGCCCTGCAGTGATACGGAATAGGAAAAAAAGAAATACAATATTTTTTAAGGGTATTTTTTTGTCGGTTTTTTGCAAAGTCAACAGTTTTTCTTTTGTAATTTTTTCGTAACTGCAGGTACATCAGATGCAAAACATCACGTACTTCTGAACATCCTGTATAGCCGGCTCTGAATTTGGAAGTAGGTTTTGAGTTTGATGTGCGAGTTTATTTATAGTTGAAAGTGAAGTGGAATTTTGATGCTTTTGTTGGTGTCTTGTTTGAGCTTTTGGCTGGATTGCAGCAGGCTGTTATATTTTACTGAGCGACACGTGATGAAGTTTTCTTTTATCCTTACCGGTTTTCAGAAAAGCTGTCTTTAATGATTTTAATTTTTTTTATGTTTATTTTTTAAAGCAGAAGCTACTTTAACTTGTGTAAGAAAACGTAAGGAAACAGACCGTAGAGAAAATTATTCTGAAGCAGTTTTTGGTAGCACTATAAACATGAAAATGCAACTTGAGTAAGTTTAATTAACTCACATCGCCTTGGATGTATCTGTGAAGGTGTTATAATAATAAATTAAAAAATAAAATAATATGTCTTTGAAAAACTATACATACCATTTCCCAATTATTATCATAATTTTTTTTTATTTTTTATAATCGTTTACACAAAAACTTACATAAAATATGTCCTGCTTCTCTACTCTACTCTATATATAGATGCCTAAAATTCGATACTATGTCAAAACAATAAATGGTCATTGCCATGCTTTTGTTGCAATAACAGCAAATATAGACAGCCATCGGCGAGGTCTATTGCATACAAGACAGATATTTAAATAATAATAATAATAATTTTATTGAAGAACAACATTGGAACCATTCTTGTTAGTAAACACCTTATATACTATAACTTATGCACTAGGGTTAGTACCAAAATTTATAGATGACTATTAATAATGAGGCATTTCATGCGGACAATGACTTCGCATGAGATGCCTCAGCACAGGAGCTCTCGGAACCTCAGCCACAACTTTCAGGATGCTATCGCTACCCACTCGAATCCTCCTCACAATCGATGCCACCTTTTTCCTGATGATCGCATGGAAACCATCCGTATGCGATTGGGCAAACATCCCTGAGGCACTACAGAAACGAGGGAGTTTCAACATCATCCTGAAAACATTGTTGTACTGGACGCACAAGCCGCTGTTTATCTATTTATTGAAATTACACTTTGTTGTACACCACATAATAAACACACGAAAAAAACCAAGTGTACAATGGGCTTATCGCACTGGACAATAGACTGAACGAACGGAAATAGATTAATTTAATGCTATTTCTTAACTAATCTCAGCTTACTAAAACAGCCAACTCCTACGACACCATCTTTATTATAACCCATTCATCATATCATGATTCGTGCCTGACCATTCATTTGGCCCAAGGGCCGAGGGCCAATAACAGTTTATCATGGCGTTCGCAGCGCCCTGCTGCGGTCAGTGGCGTAGTTGTATCTTAGCTAGGAGGTTGCGTATATCAACCCTGGGCCGTATTCCGTGAATCATTGTTGATGACTACACATTTATTGTAAGTGGTTTAGGGTTGAACCGTATATTGTTTTAAGGGTTGACGGTTGAAATTTTGATGTTAGGTTTTGGTGGTAGTTTATGGTGGGACTGTGTGGAAGTTTAATGGGTAAGCTAAGGATTTTGACTGGATATGTGAAATGAATGAGAAGTAAGATTGTTCTGTCTTCTTTCACTGTCTAAGCACTTTAAATAAATAAATAAATTATTTATTTCGTTAGAGATATCGTACAATGGGTGTTACAAGAAAGTAGGAAGTGATTTACACATCTCCCCTATAGGAGGCATGTGAAAAAATTACTATTAGGTGCAGTAAAATAGAATAAAAGTGCACAAATACAATAGATCGACACATAATTTACAGAGATTAAGTTTACAAGGGGGTAACAGGTTAAATGCAAAATCTGAAAAGGGTTCAGCCGCCTTAAAATCGCGAAACAAAAATTTGTTGTTCATTATGTCGATTGGTGATGACAATTATTTTTCTTGGTTTTGGGTTTTATCTGCAACATTCTGTCAGATGCTGTCATATTTTTATATCACCATCCATTTAGTGGATTATGCGTTGAGTGAGTTATGTGAATACTACTACAACCAGTTTTCTTTTTTGTTTTGAATTATGTGACAAAATCAGGAAGCAGATTTGACAAAATGTATCTAAACATAATCGTGTTCCAAATCAGTTGAAAAATACTTTTTTTTTAAATATAATTTAGGGTTCTTTGTCCAATAAGGATATTTAATATGTCAACCCTATCATACCTTATAAACAAAGTAAATTCACTAGGTAATAATTATATAATTATAATATAATAGTCAATAATTATATAAAAGTAACTAAATAATAATAAATATACACAAGAAAAAAATAATACTTAATAATGACAATCAATTTAACGCGTAATAAATGGTAGAGTTGAGTCACGTCCTTAGAATGATCACCCATCCACTAAAAAGCCGACGCATCTACATCAACTCGACGTTACAGTCATGAAATTGTATATTTATTTACTTTAACCGAACTCATGTAGGTTAATTGGTGGCGTTCCAATTATTTCATTACTTTTAAAAGCCAGTAATTATGAATATCTGATAAGAACAAAATCAACGCTGATAAGCGAACGGTATTTAGATGCACGAAACCATTGTACCCATAGTTTTTGTTGTTAACTAAAAGCGTACAGTTCTAATTACTACGGGTTTATTGTAACGAAAATAAAGTCATTTGGGGTTGGTAAGAAAATTTTAAAAGGAGGCCTTGATTCAAATGGTTTTTAATATTGACATTGTCTGAATAATACCATTATATTTCCTGAGATTGTTTGGATATCATTTGCCCTTTGGAATTTAGGAAGGTTTAGTAAAATGTAACTGACTTACTTACTTAGGATTCGATGCAGTCGGGTATTTTCTTTGGAAAGAAATAAGGAAAACATGTTTATTTGGCACACACATGTACACAGTGTAGGAACAAATATGAGGAGACTTAATTTTGAAACGTTCCATACGGCTGCGTCAAATAAGTCCAGTTCAGAAAAATGCCAGCCAAGTAATGGTTGCCTGACGCTGGTTTTCTACTGAACTATACGTTGAGTACGTTTAAAATATTTTTTAATCTCTGCAAAAGGTAGCTGACATAACCAACCCTCAATTTGTAAGATAAAACAAAATATATTTGTCTTTCCGTACCGTATTTCAAGCTAAGAGGTCGTCTCGATGTCGGACAGAACCTACGTACACTACTTGAGTTTGTGTAACCTTTGAGCTACGGCGTAGCACTCGGCTACGGGCGTAGCGCTCGTAGCGGCCGGCGTAGACAAGATGTAACAGCTACTCGATACCTTGTTGAAACCTAGCTGAGTTTGTAATTACTCTAACATAGTAAGAGATTTTGATTGTTTGAGTTTGAGTTCGGATCCTGTGTTCTTTGGGTACCCAGTAGCTTCTAGGAAATGGTTTACAAGAGATTTCAGAGAGTTGGTTCGGTATTGTGGTTTGAAAGGAATTGAATCTGAATTTAAATCTGTAGAAGGAATATTTCAACCGTCCTCATCACCATCATCACATCAGCCGAAAGACGTTCACTGCGTCAAAAAATACCTCCGTGTTGCTGTCCACTGGTAATGTGCCCAAAAGAATGGCAGCATTGCCACGTTGTATGACAATGTCAATACTTAGCGAGCCGACCAAATCGCCAAATTTTCAGTAAGTTGGTATGTAAAGCCCAAAAAATGCCACAAAGAGTTTTACTATCGAGTATCAGATAAAAAGGGTCCATGATCGCGAAACAATAGTAAGGCAGGAACACACGCTGAGTCATCCGTTTAAATATGTACCGGCACTGTGTAAAAATAAATTCAATGCGTGAAGTGAACCCCTGCCTTTATTACTAGGGATCATGCGACGCCGTTTAATGTTGAGTTTTCAACAAGCTATATTTAACATACACGCGGCAAATAAATTATATATTTGAGTTGAGAACTAACTTTAGTACCTACAGGCAATAGGTGGCATATTTTAGGGTTCCGTAGTAAACAAGGAACCCTTATAGTTTCGCCATATCCGTCTGTCTATCTGTCCGCGCTTTAGCTCAGAGACGCTTAGCACTAGAAAGTTAAATTTTGGTATGGGTATACACATTAGTAACGCTGGCAAAGTAGTAAAATAAAATCTTAAAAATCATTTTTTTAGGGTAGGTCGCCTACACGTAAAGTGGCAATGTTTTTTTTATCGTCTTTCCCTTGGTGTAGGTTGTCATTGGATCAACCGGGGATTGCGGAAGTCGCATACGTTCCTGCGATCCCCGGCGTAGGTGGAAGATGGAACACCGGGGTGGTTTTAGTCAGTAAGAGTCTGACAGACCCCTCCACCCGCCCCAGGGTGGAGGATTTCCATGAGGATTTCCCCCAGAGATCAAAAAAAAAAAAAGGTTGTCATTGGATAGGTCGTTTAAAAATGTTGAGGGTGTGTGAAAACCATTTTCCATCCAAGGATCAGTTTTAATATTTCGCAAACGGACGGCTTTAAATTACACATTTTTGGATACAGTCAGCAAAACGGTTGTTTTTGGAGATGTGGAAAAATTTATGGTAGTAGCATATAGTTACAACGAATTTAAAAGCGAAAAACTATCACAGCTAAGTAGGCTTTACAAGATAACGAGTAACAGTCGACCAACTTATAAAATGTAATTGATCAAGTAAAAATTTCGTAGTAACCCCATAGAAAATGACTTAAAACAAACTGTATTTGTAACTTTGTTATGTCATAGTAAAATTTGCTATTTTTTATCATGGCTTACGGGACGGTAACTACGGAACCCTACACTGTGTGTGCCCCGACACGCACTTGGTCGGTTTTTCATTTTATCTCATTAAGTTATCGTACGAAATAAACGAAATAAATAAATGTCTACTAAACAAAAAAAACAATAGAAAATAGAAGGAAATAGATAAAAAAAGTAAAACAAGACTTATTAATGCAGATATTGGACAAAATATTATTTGAAGTTATTTTTAGGGTTTCTTCACCCACTGGTATCACTGGTAGCATGTATTTGGTTTTTTTTACTACAAAAAATCATCTCGTTGCTGACCTTTCATGTAGTTCATATAAAAAAAGTAGCCCCGTAATATTACATAACACGCGTACATACGCAGGTTACATAAAATTTTAATTGAATACGAAGAACAGCGTTTGGGGCGCTTTTAATTTTTTCCGTGATGCAAAATATTCTGAACGCGTGTCGAGCGACGTCAACCTACGATACGTTTTACGTACGAACGTTCGTAGATACAGCCTACCTACGCTACCCCCGGCTTTTTGTGCGTTATGACATTTTTTGGCTAAATTACATTTTTGGCTGTTTGTTATTTTTTCTCTGTTGTAAATTAAAATGTTTCCTTGTAATATGGCTACGTGACAATTTTTGTCTTGTCTATTTTTTTTGACCTTAAAAAATATTTTTATCATATTAATTTGGTCATTAATCGACTTTCTTAACATCAAAAACCGAAATATAGACATAAAGCTATCCTGAATCGACTTTTTTCGTGATCCTTTACGTTCTCTAGTAATGATAAACGGTTCATAATTAATTGTGGTATCTACGAGGGGGTATTAGGGAAAGGTCAATGTACTTTATTGCAAGTTTAACTGGCGCCTACCATAACAATTATTTTAGTTTCAGGCTTCACGCAATGGTTGTCAAAGAATGGACGGCGTCGCCACTTCCTTCACAGAAAGCTGTTGCTAGGTGCTAGCGAAGGAGGAGGCGGGCCGCGCGAGGGAAAGGCAAAGCCTTCGCCCCAACCGCCGCTACAGGAGAAGACGCCCCGGGCGTCGGGAGTCGCAGGGCGATCCCCGGCCACCGTAGGCGCGGGCCCGCGGACGGCGAGCGTTGGGTGGCTCGCTGTCCGATCACCACCAGGTTCGGGCGATGGCGCGTTGTGTTCCACGCGCGCCGCAAAGAGATGTCAGCATCGAATACGGGGCCCGCTAAGGACACAGCCTGCCAGGGTTGCGGATTTGTTCGAAAGAGTCACCGCGGCCCTGGAACGCAACGGGCTTAAGAAAGAACACGGATGGGTTTTAGTCAGCAAGAGTTTGACACGCCCTTCCGCTCCACCCAGAGCGGCAGAAGTCATTAGATGATTTCCCATCCTTACACGAAGGCTGGAAAAGAGTGCCTGGAAAGATTTAGTGGAATTTTGCACAGCAGTGGGACTCGTAGAGGGAAAAAATAGTTAAGATATTTTTTATCCATATTATCAGTTACAGTCATGATTTTTTTTCCCACAATTTTTTTTAGTCACTCCATTTTTTAAGAAGTTATTTAAACGTGTATTATTCTTACACCCATTAACCAACAACAAGATACCTTCATCCAAAAAGCGTGGACTTTGTTCTTTATTTCACGTATGTGTATGCAGTAAAACAATTTGTAAAGCGAACGAGGACCCGGGGACTAATATAGAGTGAAAAGTTTCCACTAATAAAGATTACACCGTATGACTCTCGCGCTCCAGAGATGTAATTTTACTTGATTTATTAATGTTGTGCAGTTCGTGTCTGTTTTAGTATGTTTGTTGATGTTTTAGTGGCTTTCAGTGAATCTAATAAAATTCGCTAGTTTGGGTTTAAGTCTGAAGTTTTTTTGTTGCATGGATGTTTGTTTTTT